>JAVYIG010009423.1:0-78534 GCA_035222895.1 Strongylocentrotus droebachiensis | reverse complement strand
ACGCATTATTCTTCCACCTGCTAATCAAAAGCCGGGGGGGGGGGGGGGGGGTCACTCGCCTAATACGGTATACGGGGATGTGCCGCTCTAATGGGTCACTTTTTTGCAAAAAATGCCTAAACATGGGGTATGATTTTTCTATTATAATTAATGTTTCTAACTTAATTTCAGGTCCTTTATTGATCAATCTTTGTTAATAATTCTTTAGATTGGTCAATAAATTAAAGTTCTGAGAAGATATAAGCTTTATTGATAACAAATAAATCATAAACTCCCAATCACTTCGTTATTACTATATAGGTATAATAAAAATTATTATCTTCATAGTGTATATAAGGCCCAAGTGGTCGCGCGGGGGGGGGGGGGGGGGGACTCTCATCATGATTAGCTACGCACCTCTAACTTATTTGGGATTGATATCAAGAGATAGGAGACTGCAAAGTTGCGATTGATTGGAGGACTTGTGATTGATTTGGATATCGCAACTCATAAGACGGGGGCCCATTTATTGTACTATAACGCCAAAAAACAATACCTTTCCAGGTTCACAGGTTCGGCGTCTTCGACGTTTTCCTTTAATAAAAAAATGGGGCCGGGCACAAAAACCAAGGAGTGTTCAGGCTAGCGCTGATCACACACCCGGATCCCCCCCCCCCCCCCGGTACCTTTTCAGGTTAACAGGTTTCGACGTTTTCTTAAAGATTTCAAAAAAGGTGCGATACGACATTAGGGTCCATTAGAGGTAATGGATACGGGTGGGTAGCACTTGTGTATGTATGAGAGTGACCCCCAAAGTCTTGATTTAACCCTAACACTACCCCTAAACTTTCCCATAGGCTCAACCCCTCAACACGCACCTAACCCCAATCTGTGCCGCAGAAAAAAATAACGCATCCCGGGGGTATAAGGATGGCGATCAATAATAATTTTATGATAAATATGATTTCTTTTATTTCCATTCAATGCGTTCCACAAATTAACTGCCGTATTTCTACTTTCACATATTTTACAACAATTCAACTTAGGCCTACTATCTTTGAAATCCGAGGAAAGCAAAAGATTAAAGTCAATCAATGTCGTGAAAAGAATAATTAGCGTAATGATTTTGTTCGGGGATATCACAAATAACAACAATTTACAGGAAAACAAAAGCAAATGTTATCTCATGCAGTAGCTCTCTGAGGCAACATAATTGAACTGTATTGTAACTGTATCACTCGAATGGACGTGAATTGCGGTTAACACACACACACACACGCACATAGTTTGCAAGCAGGAGGCAGACTTTATAATTAATCAGAAGAAGAAGCAGAAGAAGAAAAGGCAAATCATAGAGATCTCTGATAAATTATCGCGATGCGGCATCTATATAGCGCCATCTTGAAATACGTGCATTATCTAACTTTGTTACCTCTATCTTATTGCATGCATTTGTATATTACCCATAATGCTAATAAATTGAAGAAAATTCGAAATACTTCTTTAAATTAAAATAAGATATTAAGAAATTCACTTCAATTACTAAAAAGAAATCGTTTGTGGGGTTAATTAACATCAATTGTATTTTATACATTATTTTTGTATTATTCTGTTTGGTAATGAATCCCCGTCCTCCACCGCAGATACATACATGACATGCTATTACGGTAAACACCGGCTCGGTTACGAAAATTTACAAGAATCATGGCTGCGATTTTACGGAAAACGTCTGGACTTTTACGTGTAAATTCGGGGATTCTATGCCCCAAGGTATGTAGAAAATTCCAGTTTTTGGGAGATAGAATTCATTCGATTCTTTAAATATATGTTACCATTATTTATGAAATTGTTATTGATTTAAGCAGTTTATCTCAGGCCTTGACACAATGAAAGAATAAGTATTCAAAACGTTGAACGGGGCCGTGTAGCAACTAGCATGTAGGATTCTATAGGAAATGTACGTGTGTGTGAGATTTCTTACGGGTAACGAGTCGGATCTGGCCGGGCTTGGTCTCTCTGATTTGTGGCAATAAATAATGTTTCTTTCAGTTTCACGCGATAGGCAGAACCACTCATATTACGTTAAAGAGCCTTAGATCTATATGTTTATGTTATTTTATCAATCACCTCTTATCAGTTCATTAACAGTTCTACAGCAAGTACAAGTATGATTGATGGGGTGACCAAATTTCGCAGAGATTTTGAAGATTTTAGAAAAATTTATATTTGATCTAGAATCTAGATCTAGATCTATGATTTCTCATTTTCTACACAAATTTATTTGAATTATTACCAATTGGACGGCAACGTTTTTTGCTACAAATTGGTTCAACTAGAAAATTAATCTTCGAAGGATTCCAGAGATATTGTGATCTAAAAATTTGATTTCAGATCGGCGAGCGCGCTGCAACTAAAAAAGTCATAAAACTTAACTGGCACTCGTACCCCTGCGTGGACTCGTGGAGATGCAGGTAAAAAAACAATTAAAATGCGCCTGAAAATTACCCCTCCCCGCAACCCGACAAACATTGCTCAGTGCCATCGGAGTTCGCTAGTGAACTCTTCTTTCTTCTCATAAAAAAGCACTTTGAAATCGGTCAAAAAAATAAATATGAAATGTAAGATTTTGCTACGGGAGTGACTGATAGTGATTTGCTTACCTTCCATGTGTTCCTGATGATAGTAAAGGTGTGATTTACATGACAAAAACGCTGACCTCTTACGAGAGATCGCGATGTTAGTTCAGGCTGAAATGCAAAGACATGGGGGCAGACACGTAAAATTTATTTTTTGCGTTGCCAATTTGATACTAACTTTACGATAATTGCGATTAGGTCTAGTAGTATACGAAGGTGCATGCACAGAACTTGCTGAATTAATTGAACTCCCTGCACGTACGCCTTTTTACAATGTTTGAAATTGCTCAAATCCCTTATTCTACTTGTAGTAGTAGGACCCTACTTTCTGATTTCGCCTTTTTGTAATCTAAAATTAAAAATTTGAGTTCCATTTGTTATTGACTGATCTGGATGCATATTAACTTGTCTTAAAATATATATATATTTTTTTAGCTCTTGTACAATGTAAGAAATCATGAATCAAATCAGATATTGAATTCCAAAAAATATTGAAATCTACCTGAGATTTGGACACCCCATTCTGATGTGAATTGTTAAGGAAATAATGTACTTTACTATGGCAGGCCATTTAAGCCCCTGTTTGCTCTCACCATGATTTACTGGCATTGGTCTCTTAAGGGTCTCTTAAGGGTCGTACAAATCATGGTCATAAATCTACAGAATTCATGTTTTTTGATAATTCATTATTGAAGACAAAATATTGTTTAAAAGATCATAATGGTTAGAGAAAACAGTGGCATTAACAGCCTGCCATAGTTTAATCCAACTTAAA
Organism: Strongylocentrotus droebachiensis; assembly: GCA_035222895.1. Taxonomy (NCBI): domain Eukaryota; kingdom Metazoa; phylum Echinodermata; class Echinoidea; order Camarodonta; family Strongylocentrotidae; genus Strongylocentrotus; species Strongylocentrotus droebachiensis. The sequence continues at coordinate 75,144 of JAVYIG010009423.1, read as the reverse complement.
GTTGATCTTAGTCTTTGTGAAACACTCCCCAGAATGATCAGATGTTATAGATGAATGAGTTATTTCTCTTTTTTGTTGCAGGCAAAGCTGAGTGGATTTGCACACGCGTCTAGGACGAAAAAGGCTGTAAGTATTTCAGACTTCATAATAAGTTGCTATTGTTGATAGAACAAAACTTCAGTACATGTATATCTTGTTCTTCTTCGTTGCTTGTATTTTACTTTTCTGTTTTCCATTTCCCCCTTATCTAATTCTCTGTCTGTTGATTGTCTTGCTAATAATGTTGCTGTTGCATGTCAGTATGTATTTTATACTTTATACCTGCATTATACATGTCCATTGGCTTTCAAAAAAGAGTGAGTAGAATTTTCTCTCCAAGTAAATTACCTTTAGTAGGTCCAATTCAAGGTTTGTTTTCAACATTCCTTTTCTCTCTCTCGTTCTCTTTGAGAGGAGTTGCCGGGTGCCCACTTTGATAGGTTTATATGTTCATCTATGAATGTATGCATTTACATGTATAAAACATTTTAGGGGAATTCAGAAATTTGTGTTCTTTTGTTCTTACTTGTTTAATTGGCATTCTCTGTGATACTACCTTATTCTGAATAGGTACCCAGAGGCAGATAGTACTGATACTTCTGACAGGCTCACTTGGATTATTTCCTTCTAATCTCCATCCTTGTGATTTAGCTGTATATCCTTTTTTTCCTCTCTCCATTCCAGGCTCTAGTAACCTTTGGTGCATTAGCAGCAGGCAGCGCAGGCCTGGTATCTGCCCTTCATATATCAGTCAGTGCAGAGGAGTATGAAATTCATCCGCCCAATCTGCAATGGCCTCACAGTGGAGTCTTCAGCACATTTGACCATGCCAGGTTGGTATTGGTAATTTGTTTGTTTGTTTGTGTCAGAATAAGTCCATTTAGATGATTTTGTTCATTTGAGCTTACTCGGGTAGTGGCTCTGCTACCATGGCTGAATTATTGTGATGTGCATGACCTTATTACATATCTTTAGGACAATTTATTTGTGTAAAACCATCCATTAGAGGCAACACTTGGTGTTATATAGATCTGTTGTAAAGTACATTTTAATGAGATGATGCTATTTTCCATCCACTGCTCAGTTTGCGAAGAGGATATCAGGTGTACAAAGAAGTGTGCTCAGCATGTCACAGTATGCAGTATCTGGCTTTCCGTAACCTTATAGGAGTAACACATACTGAAGAAGAGGCCAAGACAATAGCTGAGGAGGTGAGTTTGGTCGTAGCTATTATTGTCTGGCAAGGACTATTTGATATATGTGATTACGGTAGCTTGAAATAATGATATAGCATGGTCAATTACTGGAAAATAATTCATTATGTGGAGGAATGTTACTTAGGTTAGTTGGAATATTTTGATATTTCTCAACTAGCCTGACTTTGTTTGCTCAGCTGTGGTTAGTTTATGTTGTCTTGTCATTGTTCACAAACAGGGTAGGGATTTCTGATGATTTATTGAAGGACATTACTTGTAACTAATTTGTGATGGTAACTTTATCTGCTGATCATTTAGTTTGATTGAAATCAATGTTTAGGTATTTCATTTTGTATAATTGTTAAGTTTTCGCCATCTGCTATTTGTGTCTTAAGATTTATTTTCTCTCACGGCCTCAGCATTTCTCAGCAACCCTCTGGAACCCTCTGGATAGTAATGCTAAGCGATATCTATGGATATATTTGTTTTCAGATGTGAGAAATGCAAGATGGGTTATACATCAGGGTCCATATTCATTATTAAGCCTGTGTCAACTAATTACAAAGGCTATAGTACATTTTTAGCTGACAACTAGGCTTTATGAATATGAGCCCTGGAGATTTATTAGACCGCATTCATAATTTCTTTCTTTGTATTCAGTTCCAAATTCCAGATGGACCTGATGAAGAAGGAGAGATGTTTGAGAGACCAGGCAAACTGGCAGATTATTTTCCCAAGCCATATGCCAATGATGAGGCTGCAAGGGCTGCCAATCAAGGTAAGATACTTACTACACATCAATTATGCTTTTGTAGGCTCCTGCTTGGTTCCTGCTAGGTTCCTGCTTGCATGGTGATAATAATTATCATAAGTATCATATCAATATCATTCAAATTAGAAGCAACTTATATGCTCAAGGCTCTGTGGAGAAGTGAAGAAGTTTATTGAGAGCATGCATTGTACTTGAGATGTATTAATTAATTAATTTTTAAGGGCACTTTTAAAAATTGAAATTGAAAAAGTGTTGTACTACCCTGCTATTTGTTTAGATCAATATTAGACATGATTGAAATGGTCCAGTTGTATTCCTGTAGTTTTAAAACCAAAACTGTTTTTATCGTGCTCATAATCTTCATCAGTGGAATATCCACATGCTAACTAATATCATTAATCACTTGTAGCGAGTGTTATGCAAGTTCTTATATGACATTGCTCTCCTCCTCTCATCCTTCAGGTGCACTCCCACCTGACATGAGCTACATCGCCCTTGCTCGCCATGGTAACGAGAACTACATCTTTGCTCTACTGACTGGATACTGTGAACCTCCAGCTGGTGTAGAGGTAAAGGGTGATCTATATTACAATCCATACTTCCCTGGACAAGCTATTGGCATGGCTCCTCCTATCTACAATGAAATCATTGAATATGAAGACGGTGAGTCGCTTTAATAGAGATAAGAATATCCTTGTTTTCTCATATTATTGATCATTAAGGAATTATTTTTAACGGTTGGTTATAGAAAACATGAAGTATTAATATTTTTTTAGTCATGAATGCAATACACCTTGGCCTTATTTTCTAAACATTCTCATAGAAGATGATAAACAAAATGGGCCTTAAAATTGAACTTTGTCATCTTCATTCAGTATTAAGTTTGTATGTAACCTTTCTCAGTAAGTCAGTTTTCAGACTAATTTATTGAAGTCAACTATATGTAGGCTATCTAAATAGAAGGCAAACCTCAAACCCTTGCCTACCACTGCAATCTGTGCATATTCATTCTATACAGGACCTCGTTCTTGATAGCAGAGAGGTTCTGCATTAACAGGGTTGCGGTGGTATTTGTGCTAAAGATTAATAAAGACTCTGCCGACAACTTAAACCTGTGTTTAATTCCTCATTTTTTTTTTTAAATGCCATTACATAACCAAGTTTGAATTAATCATATGCTGTTTATGTTAAATTTACTCATTCCCAGTTCACAGGCAGAAAAAGAATCAAGCCTAAATGTGGATTGTGTATTATTGTAATAATAAGAGTGTTATGCTAAGAGTAAGATTGACAGATTGAATGTTATGATGCATACAGGCACTCCAGCCACTATGGGACAGATTGCTAAAGATGTGAGTACCTTCCTCCGTTGGGCTTCAGAACCAGAACATGATGAACGCAAGAGAATGGGTCTCAAGGTATGTCATTTACTTTGATATATTAGGATACTTTCATGATTAAATGTTATCTATTCATCATGAATAGTACTCTGTCAAATGACAGGTTTAGTGACTATCTCAATATACAAACGAATGTCAAAGCTACAAGGAATATGATTATCAATTACAAGTTCAAGTTCAAGTTCAAGTTTATTCAAACCAATCAAACACAACATTTTACAATCAATTGACACAAAAGAAATAAAAAACATGATAGGTTTGGGACCCCGGAGAAGCAGAGCTTGTGATAAGGGGCCCCTTAAAAGGTACATAAACAAAAACAAAATAACAGTATTTAGAATAACCGATGACAAAAACATATTTACAATGATAACTAATGAGTAAATATGGGAACAGAAAAAAAGATAACACACATACACATACACACCCACGCACACAGACACACCCACATACACACATACACACATGGCTTTCCAGGATTTACTTTAACATATTTTGTAATCTCTCAAAAAGATATTCTCGACATGTATGTTTAAACATAGGTAGTGTTGGACTGGATCTGATGTTTTGTGGCAACTTATTCCATTCTTTGATACAATTAATTACAAAAGAGTTCGAAGCAGTTTGTGTTCTCGCAAACGGCTGATGGATAAGATTTCTCTGACGTGTGTTGTACGAATGGACAGTCGAATTAACAATAAACGCATCTTTTAAAAATGAATTATTTTGAGCAGATTGAGATTTGTACATGAATATCAAACAATTCATGGAGACTAATTCATCAAGAGGCAACATCTGAAGTTGCACAAATAAAGGATTACTTGGACTTCTGTAATTTGAATTTGTAATGAGCCTGATAGCTTTCTTCTGAAGGACTATTAACTTGTTTATATGGCTCCTATACGTATTTCCCCATGCAACATTACAATAAGTTAAGTGAGGCATAATGATAGCATTATAAAGAGTTACTAAAGTTTGCTCTGGTAAAAAAAAGCGTAACTTAAAAATCACACCAACACTCCTCGAGACCTTGGTACAAACATTGCTGAGGTGATCTTTCCAAGTTAAATGATCATCAACTGTAACTCCAAGAAACCTTACATTTTGACTCCGGTTGATCAGATGACCACCTATTGTCAGGGGGTCAATATTATCTGGGATTCTTTTGCCCCTTGATCTAAAAACAACATATTGAGTCTTACTAGCATTTAACAAAAGTTTGTTGCAACAAAACCACTTAAATATATTGTGAACTTCATTATTTGCAGACAAAATCAGATTATGCATGTCTTTGTGGTGAGAGAGCAAGCAAGTATCATCAGCAAAAAGTGAATAAGTAAACAACTGAGATGAGTTTATAATATCATTAATATAAATCAAGAACAATAAGGGGCCCAGGACTGAGCCTTGGGGTACGCCATATTTTACCTTCCTAGATTGTGATTTAACTCCATTAACCACTACATACTGTAATCGATTATGTAAGTAATTTTTAAACCATTTCAAAGCTATCCCACGAATGCCATAATGCTCAAGCTTGCTTAATAATATATCATGATCAATAGTGTCGAATGCTTTCGATAAATCCAAAAACACACCAAGACAAAACTTCAAAAATTTGTTTACCAAATTCAAGACACCCATACTTGTAGAGCAATTCTTTCGAAAGCCAAATTGTTGTGGGATCAGAATATCATGAAGTCGAAGGAAGTCATCCAACCTTTTATACACTATTTTCTCTAGAATTTTTGAAAATATGGGTAACAAAGCAATTGGTCTATAATTCTCAATGTTCTTACGATCATTCTTCTTGAATACAGGGATTACTTTAGCTATTTTCAATTTGTTTGGGACAATACCCTGAAACAAGGACTTATTAAAAATATCACACAAGGGTTCAACAATGCATTGAATACAAGTTTTAATGACTTTTGGGGAAATGTCGTCAGAACCGCATGCCTTGGATGGTTTTAGAGTTAAAACAAAGTTAGAAATTTCATGAACAGACGTTCGTTGGTCTAAAGTACAAGGACGAGGAGTGATTCTGCACTGACAAAAATTGTTTGTATGATGTTTGGACAGGAGGAATTTCCTTGTTTATTTTAGAGGGCAAATCAATGAAATATTCATTAAAATATTTTGCTTTTTGTAAGTCTGATTTTAACAGTAAATCATTATGATACATATCATTTGGAAGTGGCGTCTTCTTCCCCCTCCCAAGCAAACCATTAATATGAGACCAAGTCTTTCTAATATCATTCTGAGTAGTTCGAAAAACATTATCATAATAATCCTTCTTACTTTGACGAACAAGGTTTGTCAACAAGTTTTTATAGTCAACATAACTTTTCCGATTAATCTCATTTTGGTTCTTAATATATGTATGATAAAGCTTATGTTTCTGATTAATAGATTTCAGAAGACTTGGAGTAATCCATGGTTTCCTGCATTTCTTCTTCACACTCAATTCAACTAAAGGGAAATGTAAATTATATAAGTTGGAAAAAATATCACTAAAATAGTCATAAGAAACATTTGCATCAAACAAGCTATATAAACTAGACCAATCAACTTGAAGAAGATCGTGTTGGAAATTATTCATTCTTTCATCAGTAATCACACGTCTAAATAATTTATTGTGTACCTTTCCTGTAGTGACTGCATTGCCTTTGTTAATGCTACAAATTGGCATGTGATCAGAGAAATCAGAACAGAATATTTCAGAATAGAAATGGTCTTGAACACAGTTTGTAAATATATTATCGATTAAGGTTGCTGAAGATGACGTGATACGAGTCGGTTTAGTGATTAGGGAAAGCAACCCAAACGAAAACATAAAGTCAACAAAATCTTTTACCTTTTCATCTAAATCAACATTTAACAAATTTATATTAAAGTCACCCATAATATAAATGTCATTCTTTTCTTTACTCAGTATTTGCATTTCATGATCAAAGCCATCAATAAATGATCTAATGTCATTACCAGGTGCTCTATAAATGCATCCGACAATCGACTTTTTGTTTGCAATACTAATTTCTAAAAATACACATTCATAATAAGCATTAGCCATAGATAGATCATTACGTATCTTGTAATCAAGCCCGTCTCGGACATAACATGCTACTCCACCACCTTTCTTATTTGATCGACAGACTTGAACAAATGAATATCCTGGAATATCAAACATAGCCACATCTGTAGATGGTTTGAACCAGGTTTCTGAAATACCAATAACAGAGAAATTATGTTCTATACAGGATAGTAATACTGCCAGATCATCAAAGTTTTTAAAAAGACTTCTGGAGTTACTATGCATCAGAGAAAGTTTTTTATCGCCATTAAACTGGAAATCGCTGCAGTTGATATAGCTACACTCATTAAGGGAAGGCAACTTTATTATCACTCGCGTTCGTCCGGGTTCAGTACGATCGCGTTCCCTCCTTTGTTAGCAGAACGCGACTGTCCTTAACGCGTAAGGTACGGGGGATTAAAACCTTCTCCATTCATCGCGTACCCTCCTTTGTTTAGAGACCGCGAGCGTCCCAAATGCGTCCCCAATGAAAGGGGCAAGAATGGGGGATTATCTTACATAACATTACATAATTCTTGAGAGGAATAGGGTTTCTATTTGTCGCGCTAAGAGGGGCAAGAACTCGTTTAATCACCTTGCCAGTAAAATTCCTTCCTTCCAGCGATCGGAAGGCTTTCCCCATTTTAAATGAAATGTAAATGAAATGAAAATTGTGTGAATCGCAATCAATGCAGAGGTCCGTTGTTTGAGGTTGAGAGAGAATGGGAGAGAGAGGTAGAGGGACGTAGACATGCATGTTTTGTTCTTTGAAATATTTACTCTACGAGACTATTATGTATTTTTTATATGTCATCTATTTTGGACGTTTAGTCTTATGAAAACTGATTTTGAATGAATGATACTACGCCGCGGCCGCCTTGTAGCGACCAGCAGCGCTAGAACAATTTCTAATTTCTCATTGAACCATGGGAAGGGTAATAGACATTCTGATATTTCTATCGATCTTTTCGTGGGTACAATGAAAAGGCACAAATGAAGTAGAAAGTTGGATTGATAACCGTATCTTGGAAATGTTGTATAATCAACACCCAAGTTCAGACAGGCCGCGATATTTACGATTGTCCGCCTTTGTTCTGAGACCGCCGACTTGTGGCGGGAATGTCATAATAAATCTGTCATTATTTGTATGTCGTTGTTGCGACTGGACAATGGTGAGGAGAATTTTTGTTCTGATAACAAAAACAGATCCAACAATTCCCCTTTTTAATTCGGGTAATACACCTTGAAACTCTCTCTCTCTCTCTCTCGATAGTAGTAAATCCATTTGTATCTCAAATCAACACTATTTCCTTTTCTTATCTGTTATCTTTCTCTCCAGGCCCTCTCTACGACCCTTTTTTTTTGTTAGCCCTCTCTCTCTCATCCAGTCACCTTTCTAATCTCTCTCTACCACTATCTCTCTACCACGTACTATCTCTCTTTCTTTAATCAACACTTTCTTTAGCTATAGTGCGTCCCATGAGAAAACGAAACGGAGAATTATCGATGTTTTATGATAACTTAACCAAAATTATAATAAATAAATGACACATATTTGTACAGGAATAACAAAGTTCCGTTTGTTTAAAGTAATGCTTGCATTTCCATTATTTCCATAACTCCTTATATCAGATGAAAGAAGAGGATCTAAGCTTTACCAATATGTGTCATTTATTAATTATAACTATGATTAAGTTATGATAAAACATCGACAATTCTCGGCTTCGCGTTTTCTGAGGCGCACTGTATAGGTCGATTGCTTATCTGAAATGAGGCGTCATGTCAATCAACACCAAAGTTCCAAAACATCGCGTATATTTAACATCGTTACGGGCCTTCGTAATGCACACCCTCCCCAATTTAAATGCAATTCCGAGAAAAAAAAATATGATAAAATTAAGTTTGTATTTAATTGAAGAAAAGAAAAAGAAAACAAGAATAATTTAAAAGAGATGGAATTACAAAATTAGAGGGGGCAGATAAAGTAGGTGAAGGAAAAAATATTGAATTTCAAGATAAAGAAATCGGGAGATGTATTAAAGAATGAATTCGCAGTCTTGAACACAATTCAAATGTCTAATTTCAATGAAATTCTGAAAAAACGATATAATAACGTTATCATATTATAGGCCAAATAAAAAACAAACATGTTTAGCGTCCTGTTTTTTCGAAAAATAGGAAGGAGGCCCTTTTTTTCCCTTTCAAAATGGCCGCTCGGTACATATTGCCCTGACAGTCGGGCTATTTTTCAAGATGGTTTTCTTTTTAAAAAAATTCAACAAAAAAATCATTAAAAAATCAACAACAACAACAAAACAAAACAAAACAAAAATCAAAAAAAAAAAATAGGAGGCGGCCCCCCCCCCCCCCCCAAAGGAAGCGGGCGGGGACGCTAAACATGTATATTTTTTTACATGGCCTTAATCATTATAAAAAACAAAATCTAAGAGATGGAATTACAAAATTAGATGAAGTAAGTGATGAACAGGGGCGTAGGCAGGATTTTTTCGCAGGGGGGGGGGGTTAAATTTCGCCGACAATTTTGCAATGACAGGCGGGGGGGGGGGGGGGGGGTAAGAGCACATTTTTTTTGTGTGTGTCCAGGATTTGATGTTTTTGGGGTCACCCATAAGCACACACAAAAAACAAATGAGAAGGGGTGGGGGTACCCCCCTCCCCCTCACTGCGTACGCGCCTGGTGATGAAGATATAAATAAAGAAGTATTAGAGTTCAAGAAGAAAGGATCGGGAGACGGAAAGATGGCAGCTGCAGGTAAAAAGGGCGACTAAATAAATACGAAAACAAAATAAATCAAGAAAAGGGAAAAGTAAAACCAACAGGAAGGCAAAGATAGATCCACAACTTCACTTGACTCATTCTGGACACGTTGGAACTTAACATTTCATCACTGTCTGTTATTTATTTGAGAAACCAACTACTACTACCAACTACGAGTGAGCAATCACTCATCACGTGGCCTTGGTCGATGATACATAATACAGACATAATCCAATCTTATCAAAATGTTAATGTCTCCCCTTTGTTCAGCTCCGATCCCTTCTTGGCGGCCTAGCCCTTTCATGTTTGCGCGCTCTCCATCAGACATTCCCCTCTCTTTCTCTCTCTCTCTTGCGCTGTCTCTTTTGTGAAGTTATCTCCTCCTCCTCCCCCCCCCCCCTTGAAAAGATAAGCGTGGGAAAACCTCTCTCTCGCTCTCTTCTCTGTCACATTCACTTGAGGTCATTCACTCGGCCCATAAATGGCTTTGTTTTTGTTTACATTAGCTCAGAGGCGGCTTCACAAGTCATGAACGAACTGACTAGTATGTCTGGTTACTAAGCAACTATGCAGTCAATCAAAATGTTCAAATTCATTTGTGGCTTCATGTTTTCATATCGGGCAATAAAAAAAGCTCCAAATTATGATATTTAACAATCATTTTTAACATAAGTATGATATAGTGAGATCCTACTCAAACTCGTGAATTTCTCATTTTTAAAGAACAATTTCCAGCAAATTACAAATATGAACTGGCCATGTTTAATGACGCGGGCGTACAAACACGTCGACAGCTCTTCAGAGTTGTCTCGGAGTCGACGGGTGTATATGTCATTTTGAGACGGAGAATTTATTTTACTCGAATATAAAGTAAAAGACTTAAAGAAATTTGAGTACTGCAATTTTTGTGAAAATAAGAAAATGCAATATTGTTTTTAATATAAGGAAAATAATTACAGCTTTAAATACATGACTTGGTCTAGCTCGATAAAAATCCAAACTATGATCATATTCATTTTTTTTTTCTTCGTAACATTGGATAACAAATATAAATATTGATAATTTAGATTATTTAGTGCAAGGGTAAATATGACAATGACTCGGAACATAATACAGGGATAACATAATCAAATTACTCTAAATACTTGTAAACGTTTTTTTTTTTTTTTTTAGGGGGGCGGGGTCAAATTTTCCCTCGTGTCGCGCCACGCCTTTTTAATTTCTTGGCGAGAGGCCTGATTATGCATAGAATAAAAAAAATCAACAAAAGGGCAAAGTAAAACAACAGGGAGGCAAAGTTACATATCTACATCTTCACTTGTAAGGTACTAGACTACATGCATGCAATGTAAATCCTTATTTTTATTTCTATATTTATTTTGTAAAAACACTGAATTTTCTGCTGTGACTTTACATAAAACTCAAGAGCTGCCAAGCAGAACGTTTCTAACGTACTATTTATACGTTTTTTTTAAGGGAAAATACGTATTTGTTTTGCTGTGCTAAAATTGTAAGTTCAGAGTATGGCTGTGCGAACGTGGCTACAGGTTGGCTGTGAGAACGAGCGTATGCATACTATGCATACACACAACACAGGGGATGTACACCACTCAAAGACGTGCGCATTACCCCAGGCCATGCATACACACATGCATCCGATCGTGATATCAAACCAGCATCCACAACACACGCAAATTACATATCAGTGCACTGCACTACACACAGCGTCACTCACTAGTACAAGGAAATCCCGATGTCACTTCCAAAAATCCACCCCAAAAGCCAAAATTGCTGTCAAAAGTGCGGAATCGGAGCCATATTTCCAAAGCACGCGGTGGCTTAGCCAAGTTTTAAAAAACGGCTTCGCCCAAAAAAGCGCTTAAAATGAAGAAATCAGAGATTTTGTAACGAGTTTTTTCGCTTATCGCAAGCGCCCTTCGAGGCCTTTCGAGTGTGGTGGTATCTTTACCAGTACCAGCGCTGTCGGGCTCAGATCACGTGACCGCATTTTAGGGGGCTATCCACATCTTGTGATTTGCGCGAATTGCTGATACACGCAATGCAGTACTGATTAATAGGTTGGGGAATACAGACACTATACTAAATATGATTTATATATTTGCAGCGTCGCACAAGAAGCTTTTACCATATGCGGCTGTATGTAGAAAGACTTGAGGCGTTGCTGGTAAGGTTTATTATTTTAGCGCGCGACACATTTTTTAGACAAATTATTATCAATCAACACGGGAGGATTGCAGCTCTAGCTCTGCTTTCAAGACTGAAAATTCATCTATGAAAATCTACTATCTTGTATTTTAAACGCGAGCTAGACGGGTGCAACTATTGTCAGGGAACACCAGATTAACGCGTTTTAGACGGGTCAGCTATTGTCAGGGGACGCCAGATTAGGAAGGATTAGAGAGGGGCTGGATAGCGGTGAGGTTGATTGACAGCGGTCCTAGCGGACGGGATGGCTTCTTTTCTGGCTGCCTGCTCTATTGTCCAACAGACAACAATAGACGCGAGCAAGGGACGCCAAGGGACCGCCAGCGTACAATACGCGTCCGGGAACGGGGATTAAGAGATAAGTAGGCGTCCCGAACCCGGACGAACGCGAGTGATAATAAAGTTGCCTTCCCTAACAACAGCATCATTAATATCTTCAAAATCAAACAGTATATAAAAACAACAGATCTGAAGCGGTCATAAAAAATATCAAATACCAAAACAGAGAGATAAAACAAAGCAGTTTGCGGATAGCCATCACATTCATTCACATACAAGAACACACACACAGACACACTCAGAACGACATGAACATAAAAATATATAGAGATGTACAGAGTATATTGATAAAAAAAAAGTGCAAGTGCACATAGTAAAAAGTGAAAGAGAAATAAGGCATAAAAAGGGAAAAAGAAAGATGTATAAAGAAAACAAGACGTAATAAACAGAGAGAATATATATATATATATATATATATATATATATATAAATATATAAAAGAGGGAAAACAAAAGGTGTAAAGAACGTTAGATAACGCACGGGTAAAAATGCAAACCTCTAGGAGAGGCACTTGGAAGTAAAAAGAAAAATAAAGAGTTACAAAGTCGCAGCTTGCTGCAAAGATGAGAAAAGTTTTTTGACTTTAACCCCCTCTTCGTTGGTCTTGAGGGCAGCCATGACTCTTCCATCAATCGACCAAGCCGCTTCCACCTTTGGATGGGTCGCCAATTTCATCAGAATTTTGTGGTTAAGTGAAGTTAAGTCCTCCTGGATGGAGATACCTGACCCCTTCAGCTTGCGACGCTCCTTCATCAACTCTGCCTTCATTCTGTGCGAGGACAGCTTCACTAAAATTGGGCGGGGCTTGTCGTCGGTGCGGGGCTTCCCTGAACGGTGTGACCTGTCGATGTTGGCCTTGGTCATAGGACAGCTGAGATGCTCTGATACCACCTTAAGTACCAAGTCATCGGTACTCTCCTTAGATGTCTCCGGCACCCCAAACACCTGAACAGAGTTCCGCCGACTATATTGCTCTAAGTCGTTGGCTCGACTCTCGAAAGCCTCAATCTTGCTCCCCAATGACTTCATGGAAGTGGTGAGGGACTGAACTTGGGCCTCTTTTTTATCCAGCGCAACTTTTAGATCGTGGATGTCGCCTTCTTGCCTCTCAATCTTCTCCTCAAACTCTCGCTGGCGCTTAGAAAGAACTCTCTCTATGCACTTTTCCAAAGCTGATACAAATTCATCTTCACGAAATATATTTTTAATGATATCATGGATATCAGAAAACTCTGAAGAGAGACTACTCTCAGTAGAAGAGCCTTGACCGGTTGATGACATGATGGTAATAAAAATGAGAGTGGGGAAGAAAGCTCCGTAAACGAGGATGAAGAGCGAGAGGGGTAATAAACTGGAAGTGAAAGTGAATTGAGGAATGTCACATGATACTCACAAAAAGTATTATATGTGGGACAACAGTAAGCACATACCTAGTTGAAAGACAATATTTCCTCAATCAAAAACGGGGTGAAAATCCATGTCCTAGCAAGTTCATGACGTAAAAAGTAAATCCAAATGTCTCCCAGAGGCTTAAGTGAATTGTTCAACACAATTACATGGCGATCAAAATATCAAATCAAGACCAAGCAAGACAAAGTAGACGAGCATGGACAACACATGTCCAACATGAGAGAGAAAAAAAAAAAAGTAACTCTTTCTTCTTGATTAAATCACTTTGTTTGGTATAATCAACTTCAAAATTGACTTATTAAGGTTTAGAAGGTTGATTGATTCACCTCTGATATGCCAATTAGTCGATATATTATGAAATTAAATTACTATTGATCAATTGAAATACAACAACAAAGATAAGCTAATTTAGGTGTTCACAAATACTATGAAAAAATGAGATACATGTATGTGTTTTCTTGCTTGTACTGATTCACTCTGTGCTTGTCTCCCCCTCCAGGCCCTGATGGTTCTAAGTATGATCCTTGGCGTTGCTTACTACACTAAGAGGCACAAGTGGTCTGTTCTCAAGTCTCGCAAGCTAGCATATCGTCCACCAACAGCATGATCCCCCCTCCCCCTACAATACCCATCAAGAGTGTGACCCAATAATCCTAGTATGAAGTCATCCCATTTGAAATACATCAGACCTCAGTTTGTATATGACTAGTAAGATTCCCTTTGGTACGAAATATTTCATCATCATCAACAGTTTATGAAGGAAACTGGTATTCTTGTGATAGCAAGGTTATTGCCCATTCCTTGTCGAGTAACAATTACAAGGGTAGGGAAAAGAAAGACAGGATAAATACAGCTACATGTACCTATGAGATGACTTGATTACTATTTATGTACATTTGAGTTGATAGAATATGGATATATTATATATGTTTTGAACACATCGCTCTTTTTCAGATAAGTGCTATGAATAGCTTGAAATATCTGAAAGATGGTATTTATTAAACATTTACTCTACTTACAAATGTTTGTGAGGAAAGAATATGATGTTAGGCATTGTTGCATATCTAAATTTCCTGAAAGACTCTAAATTGAGAAATGTAATATAACGACGTTGAAGACCGAAAGTAACTAGCAAATTCCCTATTGAGGTGAAAGAAAGTTGATGTAAAAAACTCTGCAATACCTTTACTAAAAGGTATTGCTGTAGTCATCATTCTCACTGTAAAGCCATAATTTGTCAAAACATATTTGTCTTGTTGAATTGTCGACTCCTATATTGCAAATAATTATGTGTCATCCAACTAACCAATTTTTATCTCTGTGCACTGTGGCACTGTAAATAAGAAATTATTTAAGGATTCCTGATTGATCTGCCAATTTCTGGATCTCTTTGGAAATACTTGTTATGAGGGTGATCTATCTCTACTGTCCATAGATATATACACTACCTTTCGCTATTAACAATTTCACTTCTATTTGAAATATTGTTGAGATTTTGAATGATGTTTAACAAAGAAAAGTGTGTTCACTTGAATTTTTGTTCGTGTTTCTTTTATTTCTTTTGACTTGTCTTGGAGAGAATGCTTGTGTGTCGGAGAAGTTTTTATTCTGAGGTGTGGTAATATGGACATGTGTTAGGAGAAAATAGCTTGAAATAATTCTGCATCCTTTATCATTTAGTAGGTGGAATATCTGGATACGCTAATTTAAACAAAATAACAGAAACTTGCTGGAAGTGTGAAAAACACATTGGGCAACATGTTCTATGCCTACACACATATTGGGGACCGCCCTTTCTTTTTATCTCAGCATCCCGTTTTTACTACATACTTTTTTGTGTGTATGCCACTTGTAAATTTGAATATTCTGTGTATTAAAGTTTGGTTTGATTCTGTGCAATTATGTTTTCATCATTACGAGAACTTGAGAAAACTGTTTTCATCTTTCTTGTATGGCTTCAGGCAATTAGTGTTGTATTCATAGGCTGGACTTGTTTTGTAAGTTATCAAGAAACAGATAATTATATGATATTGGATGGCTTTGAGTGTGATACAAGAATATATTGTCATAACGAGAGGAATATATTCTTACTCTTGTATCACATGAAAACAAATCCATACAATATTATTATTATTATCTTTATCAGGCTGACTATCAAATAACAAAATTGTATAATCAAGCAATATTGTATCGACTGTTGGAAGTTCTCGGATGACAGAGCCATACAAAAACAATATTGATCTGTCATCCGGGTACTGCTCTAAAGATATTGAAAACACTGATATATTGTACTACTTGGAAGCCTTAAATAGATAATAATTATCTATCTTTGCGATTTATGCTATGAATTAAAAAAAAAATCATATTGCAATTAAACATTTCTGAAGTGAATTTGAAATACATGTATAAGCACTGAAAGATGACTTCATATGAAGATAAAATATTGAATTGGATGCTTAAGACAAACTGTTAACCTTAGAAATGCAATTTTTTTTTTTTGGAAAACTGTTACAAATAATTAAACCTTTAATACTAGTATTTTCCTATTTAACACACTAGAGCAAGAGCAAAGTCACAGGTGAAACCAAGCAGTTGCTCTTGTTCTTACTTGACATCTTATTTGAAATGTCCTTTTCATTGTCTTTATTTTACCCATGCACACTAACTTGCTATTTCTAGCTGTGCTGAGCTTGTTTGCAACATCTAGGCAAACAGACTAGATGAGACTGATGCAGTAAAAATGCTATGTCATATACAGCAGATTCCAAGTTTTCATAACTTGTCAAAATGTGCTTTTATCTGCCTCATTCAGATCAAATATACTTGTATCTGAAACTTGAAGAATTGTTAATGAATATAATAGCAGTTAGAATTGTTATATCAAAGTTAGTGCGCAAGGCAAGGTAAATAATAAGTCCTTGGCTTTCCTTGTAAGTATTAAAGGAGGGCAGATATACTGTTGAGTAGAAGGTGCGAGAGAAATGTGAGAAGAAAATATGAAATGAAATAATGTTAAAATTGAATTTACATTGAGGAGAGCATGAAATGCAAGAGTGGGAAAGACTGTTGATAAAAAAGAGTAAGTAGAATTTTAGCAGATCACTTCTCAGATTCATCATTCATCCTCGCATGACATTACACCCCCCCCCCCCTTTCTCTCTCTCTCTCCCTCTCTCTCTCATCACTACTAACTTTTACATACCTTACTTGTCTTCCAATGTCATATTTTATTTAACTCTCTTCACTTTATGAATCATTGTAACATACACGTGTCTCTATACTTCATGTAGGTTCTCAATCTTTTGGTGGGGGGGGGGGGGGGGAGGCAAAGTAAAAGGTCCACAAAGAAACTATCACTCAACTCTTTATGGCTTACGCTTCATTCCCACATTGTAAAATTCTCCTAGTAATATAAAAGTGAACATACATATACATTTTTATTCCAGAGCTATAAACATTGTCACTGCAACTTAAAGGGAATTCAAACCTTGATAACGAACTACTCTAGAAGATAGGAGAAAAATCATTTACATTGGTCCTTATTCATAATTATTAATCATGCTTTTGAGTCTCTTCATGAAAGGGGATAAAGGGAAAAGTAATAATGCATTCTATTTCTTTATAATTTACTCACAGGCAACACACTCATAAAATAAGTCTACAATGTAGAAATAAATATGACATAAAACATCTCACTATTTCTGCTCCAGAAATGATGTTTTATTCAATATTAAACAGCCACAAAACAGAAAATAATAGAAGAAAAATAAAAATGTAAAGAAAATTTCATTGTTACAAATTGTTACAAACATTACAGGAATATGAACATACAAAGTAGCTCAATAATGACAAAACATCATACCTTACACCGCATTAAACATCACATATCAATAGCGTTATGATAGATTACATCTAATGAGAAAATTCTGATGTTCACCAAGTTTTGAGCAGTTCCATCTCTATTTCTCTCTCTCTCTCTCTCTCTCTTTTCCTCTCCTACTTAAAATAAAAATAAAAATCTGTCTACACGTCCATTGCCTTTGATGTTACTATAAATTAAAATCATTATCCCTTCAAACCATGCCATTTAGTAGTGAAAAGCCGAACAATCAAAAGGAAGAATATTTGATAAGCGATCTTCTTTATGATGTATCTATATTGCAGAAATCCTCCTGTTTGTCCAGTAAAGCAACCACTGTATTCAACATGGCGCACATCCCATCACTGGCAACCAAAAACTACAAATTTGAGTAATTTGCCTTTTTTGAAGAAATAAAGTTTCTAATGTTTGTATCAGAGTATTAATTTTGTTATGATACAGCTTCATCAGCTTTTGAATGTGATCGCTAGCCACTAGGACAGATCAGCTATTTCACTACAAAAAATGTTCAAATTCTTCAACAAAAGTTTGGAACTGAACAGAAAATCATATTTCCAATCTTACAACAAAGTTCCAACTGATGAGGAGAAACTATGGCCTAACTACTACGATATATATATTCAAAGTTCGTAGATTAGATGTCTTAAAAATGGTTATCAAGCTATCTCCCTACATTCATAAAACCAAAGTATCATTACCATCAATCCTTTCAGATTATTATTTTGGTCAACTACAACCTTTTTTATGAAGAAAAAAAAAAAAAAATTAAAATGTACTACTTTCAGCTCTATCATGTGTAAACGATTGCTGGTACTTTATAGCATTGCTTCACTAAGAAATAGCACCTTTAAATAGAAACCAAAAACAACTTTGAGCATCTTTCCACACCATGCATATCACTCTATAAATACATTTAGAAAAAGATTTATACTTTAAAGGCCAAAAATCCAAGTTATCCTTGTATGGATGTATTCAGATTGGTATTCCTAAAAATGCATTTGAGTACACTCTGAGGTTTAAACTTGTAGATTAAGTTTAGTCCACAGTTTAAATTTGTGCCAAAACACTTCAACTTGATGTCCAGTATTTCTAAAATGATACATTATCAGTGCCAAATGAGCACGCCAAATGAAATAAAAAGAGATGAAGAAAAGAAAGAAAGAGAAATAGAATGAGAGGTGGTAATGGTCGAGCTACAACAGATAATTTACAGCATTACTTATAAGGACACACAATCACATTTTTCGAAAATAGAATCTCTTACATTTTTATAGCTGTACTTAAAAAGAAGAAAAAAATAATATGGCAAGTGAGGAAGTTACAAGTAACAAGAGCTTATTCTTATTTAAAGAAAATTATTTCATTTCTGATCTCAATTTTGAGAAATAGATATATATTTACCATCTAAAATATGAGGCATCGCATTTATGTAAAAAGTGAACATTTCTGTTATCAAACTGAGAAGATGTATTGGTGCTGATATAACACACATCCTGGGAGAGATGTCACGGTTTATAATGCTCAACCTGGGCTCTAAACATTATCTTCCAAACAAGGATCAACTGGACATTTATTTGGATCATCTGTTCAATATAAACTATGCAGTCACCTACAAAGTCAACTAGATATTTCATTAAGTGCTTAATACAATTTTCTGTGTCTGTGTTTCCTTTCCACTACTAATATTTAATTATTTCAGTTCATTCTGCCTTTATGACATTTTCAGCTAGATATATGATTGTCATAGTATACTAGTGCCTCATACTGTCATACAAACTGTGCAGACAATTCAGTTGTTGTAAAGTGAGTTAACTTCTTACAGGTAGGTGTATTGATAAATATGGTACTAGCCAAAAATCTGAAAAATGTGGTGTGACTCAAAGAACAGAGATATCATTATCTGGTTCTGAAGATTATACTACGTCAACTTACCACCGATGATTACTTAAAATTCAGTACAACTAAGGCTACAACTAGAAAGAATCTTCACACATAGTTGAAGAACAATCTATGATGGACATTAAGTGTACATAGATGAGCTGAGCAATTTGCAGGCAATATGGAACTCTTTGTTAATAAATGTACACACATATTACAATTTACAAAATTTAGATTGTTGTTTTTGTTTTGCTCCTGTTTGCTAGGAGCAGACAGACGTACGCTGATTGTATGTAAGCTTCATTGATTGGTGCAGACTTACGCTGATTGTATGTAAGCTTCATTGATTGGTGCCTGAGATTCCAATTAATGGTTACCATGAATGCAGTCTGCTTCAACATTCAAGTAACATTTGAAATAAGGCAGACTACACTGACTCATACAGACGCTTGCTCTTCATCCTCCCAGCTGTAGCACTTTGTGTCCAACTTGTAATGTAATGTAATGCTAGAACAATTTTTGTACATAATTTACATCACTGCTTCCTATCTTAGTGCTTTTAAGAGTACTCATATTCACATATTGGATGCAATTTTCAAGTCCAAATCGCTTATAAAACATACATAGAACAAAAGGGAAGTTAACAAATAAAAACTAGCACGTTCTCCTTCATACAACAAAGCTTCCATAAATGTTTACAAAATATTACATTAATCGAAATAAGAAATAAAAAGTTAAGACTTATTTGACATATAACTTACATCTGCAAATATCTTACACACTACATGTGACAAACATTGCAAATTCATTACAAAACAATGGTAAAGTCAAATTCTTAATAAATATAGCTTGTAATGATATATTCTATTTACAAGATAAATACATTTATTTATATTTCCCAGATTCATTCTGTTTAATCCCCTTTATTTGATCATGAAGATGTTCTCTTACCCATAATGTAATAATCTTTGAATTTCAATTCACAAAACTACAATGACCTTTCTTTTATCAGTGAAATGTCAACAAGTTTTCTTGAAATTGCATCATTTAATATAAATCGTAAATGCACAATTTCAAATGCTTCTTTTTCAATTTATTTACAATCACAAAACATAGGAAAAAGAAATAAAAACACATTGCAACTTCTTCATAAAAGTGTACCTGTACATTGTATGGTTATCAAAAGGAAAAAAAGGGTTTCTTCTCCCTCACTTCACAACACATTTTCAAAAAGGCTTTTACTCAGATTCACTTTCTCTCACAGCTTTTTAGTAGCAGTACCTAGTAGTAGACTTATATTGGATAATTTGGTGAGTAATATAAAACCATTGTCCTCTTCTTTATACAAAAAAAAAAAAAAAAAAAAAAAAAAAAAAAAAGTTTTAGATGACATCATCATAAATGAACATAAAATGACATGCAATTTCTTTTGCATGATTGGCTTTGAAAGAGAGTTGCTGATTAACTGCATGTTGAATATACTCTAAGAAACAATACTCCAGATAATAACATGAAAGAGAGTTGCACGACTCACAGTTTCCCTTACAGACATTCAAATATCAGCAAGGGAAAATATTACATCACCTAATGTGAAATCAAAATCAGTCCTGTAAAGTAACTGCCATAACATACATAATCATGTTTATTCTCTTTTGTTCAATTTGTATCTTCTTATTTATAAAACGATGTGTAAAAAACAATCTTTCCATTTTGAATATTGAACAAGTGAGACCTTGATGTATCCGGTGAAGATGAGCATCATGTTTGGAGCAATTCAGACTAAATGCCCAATTGGAATAAAATATTATATCTTACAAAAATAGGTTTATTTCAAAGGCAATTTAAATAACAGTAAAATACAAAATAAAATAGATGAAAAAGAAATGGAACTCAGGACACAAAACATGAGAAAAAGGTTTGGTCTCCAGACTACACCTACATAGATCTACATTATAAAAGAGTTTGTTCAATACATATAATATTGCACTAAAATTTGTACTTGTGTCTATATAATCAGTTTTAAAATACATGTTAATTCTAAAGGCTGGTACATTTTTAATGACTTTCAGAACTCTTGATGATTCCATGACCTTTTACGATCATGATTATGATTCTGCATGATTATGATTGATGATTCCATGACCTTTTACGATCATGATTATGATTCTGCATGAGTATGATAACGGGCTATTTGATTTGTTTCACTTTCATTGATAAGACTTCAAAAGCTTACCAGGTCCTTACATTACACCCCCCCCCCCCCCCATATAATCTTTGTCTGATCATACTCCCTCAGAAAATATTCAAATACGTAAGTCTAAAGGAATGGCTTAATTTGAGTCAACTACAAACATTCTTCAAAATAATTTTAATACCTGTACTTGCATTGCAGCAAATGACTGATGGTTTCAACTTAAACATTATGTAATAAACTAAACATTGATACACCAACTTTGTGAGCAAAATATGCAGCTAATTCTCAAATCACATGGGCCGTGTATCAAAATGTTTGCATTTTCTATTGTAGAAGAACAATACTGCCTGAAACCACTTTACAGCATATGCATTAATAAAATGAACAAAAGCACAGCCTAAGCCGGGCTATAATTTCTCTTTTTCAAGCAGTACTGCATTTTCGACATTCTACGATTTCATAAACATCTGAAGCATACCATATGTCTTTCACATATACAGTATATCTAATATCTAATATCTCTGTGTGATATAAATGATCATATATAGAATTCTCTTGTCATACATTGCAAATTTCTATTTCATGAATGAAAGAAAATCAAATTAAAGACATGAAAAACCATAAAATATGACTGAAAGGAGCTTTGACTTTTAACCGGTATAAATCACCTCTGATAATCTGAGAATAGGGGCATCTTATATATATATATATATGTCAGACTTGCCTTACATAAAACAAAACAAGACATAACATGTTTAGATGATTTTACACCTCATTGACAAAAAAAAAAAAAAAAAAAATCTGATCAATGCAAAAACTGACCAATGTCTTTATAAAATCTGCAAAGAATGATTCATATCTTCTGAATGTCTATACATGATCTTACAGGTTTGGTGAAACACTCTTTTTCAATTCTAACAATGAAAAAGGGTAAAAATAAAAAATAAGACATAATATTCATACATATTTCCACTTGGATTTCTTTCATTAATGTTTGCCTCTTGCCAACATTTGCACACATGTATACACAGCTCCTACCTGCTGTAGATGGATGTCCACTGGCTTCTGATGCTCCGAGTAATCCATGTGGGTCAGACACAATATGGGGATTACAACACACTCCTGCAGAGCATAGAATTCTAATCAAGAAAAGCTCCTATTAATGTCTTTAAGTTCGTGCCCTTTCTTCACCCTTTGTTCAAGGCTTTCATGAAGCTACGACCTTAAGCTTTAGAGTTGTTTCTTTTGTATGTTTGTGAGTTGTGAGTTGACAGGAGAAGATCCAAGCACAGTTTGCCAGCCAGTGTCCAGCCGGTGTCCAGCCCTCAGGCATCAGTGTATCTTGTGTCCATAGTTTTCAATTCAGGCAAATTTCCCTGATGAGAAAAAAATTAATCATCAGTCATATGGTGTAACTACTCAGTTTGTTTTAGGAAGAATAGTAAGTATAATTCAAACTGACACATTTATAAAAGACCTACAACCAAAATAATACACTAATTCTAAATTTTGACCAGATTTTTTTTTATTACCGTACTTGCCGGCGTAAAGGCCGCACCCCCGCATAGGCCGCACCCCCAACTTTGACATTTCGTAGAGAAAAAAAAAAAAAAAAAAAAAAAAGGAAAAAAAAAAAAAACGGACCAAAGGAAATAATTGTAATTTTCCCGTAGAACTCTATTTCTCCTACAAACTAATACCAAAATTATCAATCATTTTATAAATTTACAGGAAGTTTACCTAAAAAATGATCGTAATTTAGCAAATCTTCATCGATTTTTAGGCAGATTAGCACATTCATGGGACACTAGAGGGCGCTTCGCATGCATACAGAAACCTGAATGGCCAACCTATCGCAGGGTGGAAGCATGGTGGAAGGATTTTTTTTTTGTTTATAATGTTTTCCGGTCTTACCCCTATCGTACCGTCAAATGGAGAAAATAAACAAGCTTTTGTATTGTTATTAGAGATCTACCGAGGTTAGTTTGTCGCTTTAATTAATTAGATAGTCTCAATTATAATTCAGAATTATCTTACTGAAAAGTTAACAACACCGATGATTGCGCTCTGTGCATCTCCGAAGGTGCGTTGGATTTGTTAGCAACTCCAGCCCCGTAGCTCCCCACCACAGAGTGTGTGAGTAAGGTACCAAAATCATACCTTACTCACACACTCTGTGGTGGGGAGCTACGGGGCTGGAGTTGCTAACAAATCCAACGCACCTTCGGAGATGCACAGCGTGCAATCATCGGTGTTCTTAAGAAAATTTTTACAACTTTACAAGTACGAGTTTCTGGTCAGTTTTCTTCTCATTTCTTTGGTTGCACAACGATAGATAACTTCTTCAAATTTGCTGCTGACGTGGTTCAGAAAAGATCTTGTCCGATGTGTTTTCAAGTCAATTTTGTTAATATATTTTGTTGTATGAAGTTGCCTACAAATAATCATATGGACGTGCTGTTTTGACTTGCGATTTTTACTCTTTCGGCGTAAAGGCCGCACCCCGACTTTTTGATATTTTCTCTTCCAAAAATACTGCGGCCTTTACGCCGGCAAATACGGTAGACAATTCCACCTCTTTTGTTTACATTTCGATATAAAGTTAAAACATGATTCTGTAATGACAATTCAATCTGGAACCCAAGCATTCTCCTAAAAATAATCCAGAATTCCTGAAGTTTTGTCTGTTATAAGCATTTGTAATCATACCAAATGAATAAGTGGCAGGCTACTTCCCAGTCTCACCTCGTTGTTAAGATTTCAAACCAATCACACTACAGTAGAGGCATGCATTGCCAGAGGTTTGCCATACTTACAGTGAGTAACCTGAAGGTACGAGTGGTGAGAGGAGTGCTGTTCAGATTGAGATGGTTGAGTTTCTTGAGATCTACCAGACATCGCAGTCCATCATCGGTAACCTGAGTCTCACATAGGTTCAGACTCTCTAACTCATGCATGTGTTCTGTGATGAGCTCTAAACCACCATCTCCAAACTAAGAGAAACAAAGACAAAGAAAACTTCAAGATATCACCCTTACTATCAAGGCTCAAGAGCCTGTACTGCATCAACCACTAATCAATTCAACTGGCTTTTAAATTATTAGTATAACCAAAGTACAGACTATATATATACAAGGAATATATAAATACATTGTTTCCAATTTATGTATATAGAAGAGTAACAATCTGGCATAATGCTGGATGACAACATTTAAAATAAAGGTGATTCATTAACACACTGATTAGAAATCATTCTCTATAATTATATGCATTCTCCTGTTGAGCATGTGTAATATGTTGCTAGATGATTCTGTATGGAAGGCCCTGCATACTAAATTTATTAGTTTTAACTGTGATGTTTGTTATAGAATCTTACCTGAGTAGACCAGAGATTGAGTTGTTTGAGATTGGGTAGTTTGATGAGTGTCTCAGCACATCCGCTTGTTACATGCGTAAAGGCCAAGTTCAGACTCTCTAGATTACCCAATGGTCCAGCACTGAAAAGTTTTGCTACATCCACATCCGTTGATTTAGATGGCAGAGAAAGGGACTTAGGCCCACCCTTCTCTTGCTGTTTGGATCAAGTGGTAAAGCAGTGGGTATGAATGATCAGATGTGCACACAGCTTTAGTTAATAAACATTTACACTGATTCGTTGATGTGACAAACATATATATACTACTACTAGATAGTAACTTTATGAAAACATCTAAGCTTCAACTCAGATATGTACAATGGAGCAATAATTTTCATTCTATATTTTGCAAATTATGTGTGTTATCTTTAGGGGAAAATGCCTATATCTTTTTAAAGTATTCCAAATAACATTTACCTTTTCTGAACTTGAATATGAAATGTGGAAAGATGCAATTACTCCTCTTGTTGTGTTTAGAAAGTGAATTTGACTTTCACATAGTATACATGCACCATTATCCATTACATTGTCAATTAATGCCTAGGTCACATTTGCTCTACGTCAAGGATACGGTGGCCGTAGGCCCCCCAAATCGAGAGATACCTGCCCTGGCCGCAGAGGGTCTGTGGTGGCCTCAGAGTCACCCTAGAGCGTATCCCTATCTTTACAGGCCGTACCGGTCGTCATGGGATTATAACGCGGAGTTTTAATCATTATGTTGTCATTAGACAATTAGACACACCGTAGCCATGCCGTAGCGTTGTTCCATGGCGACCATACGTTGGTCATACTGTGGCCTTGTGGCTACCTTGCGACTGCCTTGGTATTTGTCAAAAACTGTACGGCTTCCGCAGGGATGCCCTATGGCAACCGTGCGTCATCACTTCAAAGGCAGTACAGCAGCTGCAGGTTTTCTATCTTCACAAATTCAAAATAGGCCGTGCGGCTACCCTAACATATGTGACTGCTACCGTATGTGCCTGTTGGAATGCTGTGGTGACCCCACGGCCACCACAGCAAATGTGACCCTGGCCCCGTCTTATAAAGAGTTACGATTGATCCAGACTACAAACCAGACCAACCGCAAGTTTGTAGTCTCCCATCTCTTATGTACAGCAAATAAGTTGCAATTTATATCAACTTTTCATAAGACAAGGCCCTTGGCATAAAAGTTCAGTGTTTGTATTTGCATATCAGCCAAGATAACTGAACATCACATTCATTTCATAGAATTATTCCAGACTGTATTGGACTCGTAAAGACTACTCTGATACTTCCTTTCTTAGAAATGTTTTCTGACTTAATTTGTTCCAAAAAAAGTACCTTTTCTATGGTTTCTTTTAGAAATCAAAATTAATGACCCAGATCTCTAGCATTGCTCAAGTTCTTTTCCTTCTGTTTGCTGCAACTTTCCCTAGAATGATAACGCCCACACATTTTCTCCCACATTAATGCAAATGCTAATAGACATATCTGAACTCTAATTGGGTCAGTAGCCTTCAGTACTTCCTTCTTGATAAGTTTTGCCAACTTTCAGTTCACTGATGGTAAAATAACACATTCATAGGAAACTTATATTAGGTATGAAATAATAATTATTTTTCTTCATGCACATGCATAAGCTAGTAATATGATTTCAATTTCAATCTTACTATGACCCTTCCTACATTGGATATTGCTATAAGAGTTAATGACTCTAAGTGAAAAAATTCCATCAAGTTAATAATTCTATCTTCATTTCCTTGTTGAGAAGCAAGGTTTGCAGCCACACAGTTTCAATCAAAGTTTTGGTTTCAGAATCTCACACCTTATAATGTTACATCTGACGACTTGTCAATACACCAGTCACACAGGCGAGACTGATGCCACACTGACAACACAACAAACAAAATGTAACCATATCTCAAATGCCTGGCCAATATTTGTTAATTATCAGTCAGTATGGAGTTGATCTTGAATTGTGCCTGGGGTACAAGTAATCACTAATCATTGAATGTGTCTAACTAACCAGTTGTCGGAGGGCCAGCTGTCTTTCACAGAGAGCATCATACATTATCTGACCCTCATCAATGCTCTTGAGTGCCTGGATGACCTGCATCTCTTGTTCCTCTGTCTCCAAGACATCAAGCTCCAGCATCAAGCATAGCATCTGTGGAGATGGAATGTCGAATGATCATAGCAGCATTTACAGGTACTTTGCATCAATAGTATTTGATTGGTATCTTAATCATACCCACTATTATAAAAAGCATCATCACCACCACCACCACTATCATCATCATCATCATCATCATCATCACTATCACCACAACCACCACCACCGCCATCATCATCATCATCATCATCACCATCACCACCACCACCACCACCATCACCACCACCACCACAACCGCCATCATCATCATCATTATCATCATCATTACCATCACCATCATCACCATCACCACCACCACCACCACTACCACCACCGCCACCACCACTGCCATCATCATCATCATCATCATCACCATCACCACCACCACCACCACCGCCATCATCATTATCATCATCATCACCATCACCACCACCACCACCACCACCATCACCACCACCACCACCACCGCCATCATCATCATTATCATCATCATTATCATCATTATCATCACCATCATCACCACCACCACCACCACTACCACCACCGCCACCACCACTGCCATCATCATCATCGTCATCATCACCACCTCCACCAACACCATACTCACCTCAGTACAGGTGACGTTGCCGTTAAGAGCCAACAGAAGAACTGGTTCAAAGAGGCGTGGTGTGACAGACAGCAAAAATCTACGTCTTCTACAGCAACAGGATATGAGCTTCTGTATCTATGGGAGCAAGAAAGTAGAAGGACAGACTAAGATTAATGATGAATGAGATGGAGAAAACTTCCAATGAATTAAAAGTAAAAGATGTAAGTTCAGAGTAAGAGAATGGGCCAGCCAGAGGAACATGTAGTTGGATCCAAGTCAGTCACTATCATAACAAGCACATTTTGACATGAAAAAGCTGAAAAAAGCTTTTGTGTGACATGATAATATTGCATAAGTCCTATTTCAGCCATATGGAGGTAAAATAATAATAATAGTTACATTTGTATAGCCAGAGCTGCCAACCTTGTACGACCCCAAAAAGGAACCATGATGGCCCCCAAAAAAGGAATTTCAAGCTAAAACAAAGGAATTCATTAAACCAAAACTTAAAACCACACACAAACACTTCCAATGCAGAAATGTCCATTCCTCATACTGTTTTTCATAGTAGGACCTATAGTTCATTAACAAGTAGATATTTTGTTGTTGTTATTTTGGTATTATCTGCGTTTCATTCTTTTTGAGAGTATTTTTCCCTGTAAGTACGTTTTAACATTAGTTTTCTATTAAATTTGTGATTAAAACATTCTAGGACAGTTGTTTGATGTGCGGTTTGTTAAAAAAAAAAAAAAAAAAGATTTTTAAAAATTAAAAATACATATTTATGAAGAAAAAAACTTACTACCGTAATTTGGTTGAAAAAATGGAACAATTCCGGGAGAAAATTAATGGTTGGCAGCTCAGTATAGCGCTTAATACTGGGTTTCAAAGTGCTTAATACTGGGTTTTAAAGCACTTTACATTGTACTTATTATTTCCCTGGTCATTGGATTCAATTGCTCATCAGCAACATTAATGATAGTGCACACGCTATTCCGGTTAAGCGCCATTTTACAATTGCACACAAGGCAAAGTCAGTCCCCAAGCCATATGAAATGACCTACAGCTATGAACACGTACAAACATGTTTATCTAATATTGCAAATTGTTATCACTTGACATTAAGTATTATCTGATGCTATTGCTTTCACTTTCGTTGTTTCAAATAGTTTCTCTTTCCCTGTGATTAAATAGTCATTTTTCAATGAGATTAATTGAGAGAGCAAGCTTACCATGAGGGAGAATAGCTGTCCTTCATCATCACATGCAGGTCCTGATGGGCAGTAGAGATCTAACCATCCAGCCTTACCATCACGCACACCACATACAGCAGTATGAACCTGAGGGAGAGAGAGAGAGGGAGAGAGAGAGAGAGACAACAGATCAATACTATGATAGCAATACAAACCTTTCATTTCTAATGCAACCATATATTCAGTCACCTTTGATGGTCAAGAAACATGAATTTTTTTATTCAGTGATAAAATGTTTATAACCCAGTTACTAGATTCACCAAAAGTCTGCAAATATTATGTTCACTGTCTCTGTTTCCTCTGGAGTGTTATTTTCTCCATGTGGGCCATGACAAATACAAAGAAATCAAAACATACAGTAACATTGTCATTCTTATAATCAGCTCCATCACCATCACCACAAACATTGTCAACATTGTCATCATCATTACAATCACTTCCAGTATCACATTATCTAATATCATCATCATCATTTATCATCATCATGTTCTTCATTATCACTACCAACCATCGTCCTCATCTTTATCACTATCACCTTACCATTTTAACCATTACCACACACAGATACATGTATTACACATTTGCAGTGCTATAAACCATTTCAATCTACTATGAAAACATTTCATCTGCTTTTGACTATTTCTCATAGCTTACAAATAGATTTACTGGAGATAAGCTATTGATTCTCTCAAGGTTAATTAAATCACACATGAATTATGTTGGTTTGTGAATGAACCACATCTATCATAGTAAAGCAATCATAATATCAAGAAAAGACATCTTCTGTGAAATATTTTTATCTAACTTTAGGAGAATCCCATTGTTGTACCTTAAACCCCCCAAAGCTATTATTTTCTAATTTCCTGTACCAATTTCTCAACATCATCTCCTCTTTATTACTAATTACTTCCTAAATGCCCTGGTAAGATGAGTCCTTAACCTTTATATATATATATATTGCAAAACACATAATTTGAACAGCTTTGTGAGGAGTTTACAAAGTATTTCCTTGTTCTTAGCATTCTGAAATCAAAGCAAACACAGTTCTTATTAAGTCAGGGCAATTCACATACACACCTGTCATGAATTATGTAATTTCCTATCATTTATCTGCAAGCCAATGTAATAATATTATGTGGTCTTACCTCACATCTGAAGTCAGATGCAAACCTGCCTATGATGTATTTCAGTCTCCTGGAGCAGAACAGAGAATGAAAGATATCAGAAAAATTATGATTTTATTCTGATCTCATTCAAATAATGGATTTTTTTGTTTAATGCTAAGTTCACACCGACGCCGAATTGATGGCGCATTAAATCGGCGAGCAAAGCGGGCGGCAAAGCGTAACAAAGCTTAATTAAAGCGTAAAGACCGTAATAGAGCGTGAGAAAGCTTTGAGCAATTCGGGACATTCGGCAAGAGCGCCAAATTTTTGTAAACTGTTTACAAATTTGAGGCGATCTGTCACGAATTGCGTAAAGCGGGGAGAGCGTATTAAAGCTTATCAAAGCGTCACAAAGCTTATCAAAGTTTTGCTCAAAGCGTAGGAAAGCTTAACAGAGTTTAAATATTTGGCGCTCTTGCCGAATGTCCCGAATTGCTCAAAGCTTTCTCACGCTCTATTACGGTCTTTACGCTTTAATTAAGCTTTGTTACGCTTTGCCGCCGCTTTGCTCGCCGATTTAATGCGCCATCAATTCGGCGTCGGTGTGAACTTAGCATAACATATCTCAGGAGATCGTGAGATTTTTTGAAAAAATGACGCCCGAATTGATCGCCGATTTAAAGCGCGACATTCGGCGTCGGTGTGAACTAGGCATTACAGGTTTAGTGAAAAAATTAACAATCAAAATGTAAAGAAAATACAAAGAAAATATATACTACCGGTATAGATCAAATAGAAGGGTGCATCCATAAAAGCCAATAAGGTTTGACAATTAAAGGCACTGGTCATGGTACACTAATGATAAAAATGATTTCCTACAGAGATGTGAGTTTTATAAATAGGTACACTGTACACACTAACTATCAATCAATTCTCAGTTTTACAAGATAGACATTACAGGTATTACACATTACATGACTCACGGTAAAAAAAAGTCCTGAAACAAGCACCTTCTGCAGTGCAGTGCATATTCACTACTGCACTTCCTAACATGAATTATTTATTATTTGTATATGAGATCTATGTAGGCACCATCATTTATAGTTAATTGATTCCGAAACTATTATTTCTATCTGCCTTTCCAGTTCTTGACCTCTTGTATTTGTATAGAAACCGGAAGTGCCTTTGCCAAATAAACCCATGGCTGGTGCTACCCTCTATGACTAAATACTGTAGTTGCGGTGGCGAGAATTTGGGACCCAAATGGTTAAAGACTATGTGTGAGACTATATTATATGAGAGTGATCTAAATGAAGCCTGTGTGATTATCCTTACCAAAAGGCAAGCTACATCATACATGTAAATTGTTTCCTTATACTTGTAGAGTAGTTACAGATCTGCCAAATGGCAGAACAGTACCGGTAATTGATTTTGGTTACTTATCAAAAACATATCTTAATTGCATCCTCAAAAGAAAGAATCTAATAAGCTTCCATAACATTTGAACTGCAGACTAATTCCACATCAGCGATATCACACTGATTTAATGGACCTACAAGTGATTAAAATTGCAACCTCAAAATGGACTGTCTCTGTGACAGAGAGAAGCGTTAAGTATTCATCATCATGTGATGTTACAGAAAAAAACTCTACCAGGCCTGGTAAATTGCAAGCTACATCTTTGTAATCAATCTTTGGGTGCTCTGTAAAGGCACGAGAGAATGAGCTTGAACAAAAACAACAACTGGTTTCAAGTTAGTGCAGGAGCTCAGATATTGAACAGAAAGAAGAGAAGAAAAGAAAAGTGGAGGAGAGACATAAAGAGAGAGAATAGGAAAGTATATATATATAGAGAGAGAGAGAGAGAGAGAGAGAGAGACAGAGAGAGAGAGAGGGGAGAGAGAGAGAGAGAGGGGAGACTCGTTTTTATTAGAAGTTGACACGACTGTGTACAATAGTATACTCTTTCTAAGTTATATAATATGCTCTTCTTTTTATGTTAACTCGATACCCAGGAAAAAAACAAAACAAAGAGAAGATCAAGAAACATGCACTCAAAATCCCATAAGAAAAAACAAATCACAAAATTATGAGGTCCTATACAAGCAAGCCAGTTCAGCTAGCTTGATAGATAGATGGACTAAGTGTTGTTACTTCTCTCGGTTTCTGATTGGTTTGTTTATCACGAAACGAGAGAGAAAGAGCACACCTCATTAATCAGGTCAGACAGATAAATACGTATCTGTGTAAAATGGGAGATAACATCAAAGGAGACTACTAAAGCAACTATTACGGGAAAGTGGTTTCTGGGGCACATGAAAGGTATGTAGGTAAACCCAGTGGAGTTTGCTTCATTTCAACATAACAAGAATTTCCCAATGTGTATGTACACTTCAGTTATCTCTCATTCAGTAAAATATAATATTGTTTAGTAAAAAAAAAAAAAAAAAAAAAAAAAAAAGTGGTTGAATTTAGTATTCAGATACATATAATAAATAATATGTTTAAATACGGTAACTTCAAAAATTTAAAATTATAATAAAAAATAATCGGATATTGCTCAAAATTTCACCAATTTGTTTCTCTCATCTATCTGTTTTTATTTAATAATACAGACTAATTATCAGTTTCAGAAAGTTTGTCTGATGGTACATGACATTGTATAAATAGAGAAGGTTTTAAACATATTGTGAACTGAAAGAGAGCATACGGATCATAAATCTGGGACAATTTCAATCCCACAATGGCACAAATATCTGAAGTATAAGGATGACAGGATGAAAATGAAAAGGAGAAGACACTAAAAGGGATTTCATAGCAACTGCATCTCATATCTTCCATCACAATATTCAATGCCATTGCAAAAATTGGCATGCTGACTGCACAGAAGACCAATGTACAGTTTTAAAAGAGAGAGAGAGAGAGAAAAAGGGAGAGAGGGAGAGAGAGAGAGAGAGAGAGAGAGAGGGGGAGGGAAGAGAACAGCAATATGAACCCCTAATGCAGCATGAATAAATAGCAAGATCAGCATATAATGATGTACCCTCATCTTCTACCCTCATCTTCTACCCTAATTGACAAAAGAGTTTGAGAGACATCGATTATTCCCCCACTCTTACAAGCTTTTATTTTTTTGAACACCGTAATATATCATAAAGCACAACAGGGCACATATAGTATAGCCTTGCAATCCGCAAGGCTATATTATATTGAGTTGCATCTCACAAGGATATTGTAAAATATGTAAGGATATTGTAAAATATGTGTGGATATTGCTATCACCCAGGATATACCAGGAAGAAAAGAAAAAAAATCCAGATTCTATAACACATTTCTTTCTTATCAAGATATCTATGCAACTCATTGTATTACCGTAACCATAAACTTCCTTTAGTCTACGCCACACAGACTCCCATTTACATACATGTAGTTGCATATATCATATTATGAGATCTTTGGATTACTGAATCTAAAGCTTTGGTCCCGTACGTCACGCAGCACATTAATTACATTAAAAATTAATTACAAAATTGGTCAGAACTAAAACTTTCCACAAATGAACTAGCCCATAATAGCCACAGACTCATACCAAAAGATAGCCATATAAATAATTTCATCTGTTGTTATTTCGTGTTTAAAGTCTCTAAATGTCCCGTACGTCACAATCCAAATATCTTGGACCTGCCCAACTACACTCACAACTGTCTATAACAATAAAACACAAGAAAATGACATGGAATAAAACATACCAGTATTTCAGTTCCCCACCCCCCTTCAAATTGAAGACAAAGAAGGGCATTAATGAAAGATAATACTTACGACGTGAGGGGTCTGTGCGTCATTGCCCTGTTATTGAGATAGAGAGAGAAAAGAAAGGTTAAATAAAAACAATGCTGATGGTTTGAATACAATAACACAAACTGAGTACACTTGTACAGGTATAGGTGTCCCAGGGAAAGCAATAAAACATGAAATGAAATACATGTGATGGTAGTATATGGCGGTGTGACGTAGGGGCAAGAGTATGATAATGGCTTGAAATTGAGGCATATAAAGTGTCATGTGTCAGTCATAGCATACTGTGATAGGTCATACTCCCTGACCAAGGAGTGATATTTGCCTCATAATGGGCTTTATTCAACTCAATCCTTCACACATCTGCAGGTATTAAACACACCTTTTATGCAGAACAAAATTGATTAAATCATTTGAGACAATTGTTTGAAAGGCTTTTCTGCTCATGAAAGTGAGAGTCTAGCACATTACATTTTAGCGGGATGGATGATGATAAAAGATACTTAATCAGGTTAGATATTGTCATATATATATGTATAATAAACATTTCTTCTGAATATATTCAGCATGCATGCAGTAGCCATTCAGTATAAACACATTATTGTTTAATCACATCATATCTGAATATTTATTTACCCCCGGACGGATGCTGCACCATGGGTGTGGCTATGGACACAAATCATTTTACTATCCTTCACCAATGACTATATCCTATCACAAAATGTTATCTCAACTTATTTAATAACACAAGATATTTTAATGAGATGAAATAATTTCTTGCTACCCACATGTTCTTCTTCACTAATTTACTTCTTGATAAAGATGAGAGCTATTTCCTTCTTATTTCATTTCCTTCTGACCTACACATATTGTACGTCACAACTGCCCACTTGACAATATCTCATTTCCTTTTCTAAAAATATATTCCTCTCATTTTCTCTTCCCTTTTATCTCTAAATCTCTCCTTTTGTTTCAATGTGTCAGATTTGTTGAAGTTCTTCTCATGTTATCCTTTCTTACTATTCCCAAAATGTTCTTCAGACAATCAATATTTCAAACCTTATTTGTGAATCATTATTGTTTGTGGCTTCTTTATGAAATCTCTCAAATCATTGCAAATATTATTATCTGTTACTTCCAGTGTGTGGAGTAAATACTATTAGATTAGACTATCAATCTTAACAAGTCTGTATAACAAGTTCCAAACCCAGTTGAACTCCTTTCTGCTCAGATGGGAAAACGGTCCAAAACCCCATTTATGTTAGAAGCCTATGGACCCCTGATGCCTCTGTCCATTTGTCATGCATTATATCTAAATCTTTAGACATTGTATAATCAAAGAAAAATGGCCACCAAACAATCATGCAAATGAACCAGGGGAATACGTGAATTGAATAAATTTGCATTGAGACTACACACTGCTCTGTTCAGTATACTGACTAGCTGTGTGTGACAATTACACAGTCTTCTAACGCAGAATTGAACCAAATGTTGAAAAGATGTACATATATTGTTGTGATATTGCATGGATTACATTCCTTTTGAATCCAAAAATGATTCTGTCAATCAGAAGATTTTAACAACGTGAGAGGAATGGTAAAGATACCAAATCTGTAGAAGAAATACTTTCAACATTAAATGTGCACAAGTTTTTTACCAAACGCCTCCCCCCTTATCTTATTCAAATGTTTTGTTTAAACGAAAATGTCCATGCTTACTCTACTCGACAGTCAGTCAAATTCCATCTCTGGAAAACAGAAACTAATATACTTTCAAAATCAGTTTGTTACCTTCGCCCCATTATCTGGAATTCCTTGCCTTCTGACATTCAACACACACAATTCAATGCACTCTTTAAAAAACGAATGAAAAGATTCCTTCTCTCTAAATGATCAAATTAAATAATGTCAATTTACCTTGCTACTCAGCTTTGTAGAGTGCTGGAGTGTGGCGTCGCAACGACCACACCCCTCCGACTGTCATTAGCATTATTCATGATTCATTTGTAAACAACTATTCTTTTTTGTTTGTTTGTTTGTTTTTTGTTTTTTTTACTCTGGTGATCCCCTCCTTACAAGCCCTTGAGGCTTTTTTCGGGACACCCTTTTCTTTCATTTATTTGTATTACTAGCTCTTGTGTATGTATTACTCTGTTATTTTGATGTAAACATGAAATTATGCATGACATACTGTAAACTTGTTTGATTTTTAATTGTACATATTGGAAGAAATAAATGAGAGCTATATGCTCTCTCAATCAATCAATCAATATGATTCTGTGTCTGTACAAACTACAATGGAAATGTATCTAGTAATAATAACACAGCAGGTGGGTATTAAATGTGTGAAGACCTTTGCCAAGCTTCCTAATAACTGCAGCCAGATTGCAAATGAATCACTTCCCTCAAAATTGTCATCAATTAAATGGGACTAATCTTACGAAAGTTAGCTTGAAGAGAACTTGATTAAAAATACCTATCTGTAGAGTAAACTTAATATCTCTCTATACAAAAGTTAAGCTTTAGAATACAGTATATCAGCATTGAACCCAAACATGTACAGCATTTTTTTATTTTATTACAGGTCCACTTTAAGTCCATTTTAGTCAGAAAATGACAGCCTAATGCAATGATGTCAGTTATAATAATTAATGTACATTGAATAAGCACACATTCCCCACTACAATATCAATAACATTGAAGAAACTTTTATTAGACTTGATATCTTGTGGGGGGAAATAAAAGACTGAACATCCTCTGAAAAGTTAAAAAGGTTTCAAGATATTTTGAAGATGTATATAATGCAGGAGCGTTGAATTATCATTTCCTTTTTTCAGTTTTTTAGAGCACAACATATAAAACCATAAAAGACAACCCCAAAAAAGTCTTCATTACATGTAACTGAAACATTCTGATTTTGCGCATAATGAATTAAAAGTTATGGGGGATGTTTTCAAGCATATTTCAACATGTCCTACATCTCATGCTTGTAGATCTGGTTGAGTGTTGTAAATAGTTTCTGAAATGGAAACAAACCTTGATTAAGTTCCTGTTTAGACAATATTCATGTAATGCTGTATTGCACAGCTTAAACTAGACAAGAATACTCAACAACTTTAAAAAGGATATATTTAGTGGTTGTTACTTTCATGCAGCTGGTGAAGTATTCAGTTCTCACAACACTTGTATTGATGTACACATTTATGACTTGTATTGATGTATTGTATTAGAAACAAGTATATATGACTGTTGAAAATATTGCCACATATGAATGGATGGACTCTGTATAATACTGTAGATCTTGTTTCAATTCCATATTAGCTTTACAAACTGAAATACATATCAGTCTGTTTTATGTAATGTGTATAACTGTAGGTACTTATTCATTTTTATTCACAACCTTTTTCAGGCTTTCATGAATATGTTTGATGTGTTAAAAGAGACTGCAGTTCAAAATGTATGTAAATGATACAGTGGATACTGATTGAGCTTTGATGGAAAATGTTTTTTTTTTTGGGGGGAGGGGGGGGGGGGGGGGGGGAGGGGGGGGGTGTGATTCAGCAAACTTATTTGTAAGTGCCCTTTATCTTTCAAAGAGTTGGTTATGAGGTTCCCTATGTGGGTCAAATTTGAATGTATCAACAAACAAAATTAACAAAAGACTTAACTCCGTTTCGTTGACAATCAGCCGTAGACGAAAGACTTCATGAATGGCCGATTGTCAACGAAACGGAGTTATTAAAGTCTTTTGTCAATTCTGCATTTTGCTGCGGCAGGCAGCCAGTGAAAACGAATTTGTTTGCTAAAATTATGAAAATATAAGGGCTACTATAAAGGCTAAACAAACATAACTTTGTCATTCCTTGCTCATTTTTCCTGATTGAGGTGTCATATGAAAGGGCAGAAACCCAACTTTCTAGAAATGTGATTTTCTCTTTGAAATTCAGATACCGCCCGCCAAACGACTTTTCGGTTTCCTCTCTTCAAATTGATTTTAATCACTCATGCGTGAAATATGCAACATAATGAGTTGCATCAAATGAAAGAGGAGGATCTAAGCTTTCCAAATATGTGTCATTTATTAATTATAAATGTGATTAAGTTATGATAAAACATCGATAATTCTCGGTTTCGTTTTTTCTGGGACGCACTGTACAGTACTTAACCATTAAACAAATTGTAATACGCATGTACATGTATGCCCACGTATTGCTTGTAGCCAATTAATAGGTCATCATTCATGAATTTTGAGAGTAAATTGATGATTTTGAAACATCTAGACTTTTTAACAGCAAGTTGAATATGATGATCAAATTTGATCAAATTTCAAAGTAATGAATTATGAAATGATCACAAACTGACATTGGATTCACTATGGAGGTGCTTGGAAAGACTGAAAAAGGGAATTAAGCACACTCCATGGCTGAGATTCAAGGGGATGGGGCCCAGAAATAAACCTGCCTGTTTATCGTTTCAAAAATCACTGTGTAATCTAACCAATGAGGGAGATTCAACGATCAAAGAAATAATAAAGATTTTTTTTTAATACTTACACTTTAGGAAACGGAATGGGTAGCAGCATTCCAGAAAGAGAAGGGAGCCAGTCATCATAATCAGCCCTGGAATATAAAAAAAACACAATTAATAAATAATTAATTAAATCATAACCAGAATCTCTTTTAAGTAATTAGCACATGGTTTAAATATCCACAGATATCTCAATCATTGTCAAAGTCATGGATGTGCTTCATGAATACCTTTTGTCTGCCCCCTTATGAAGAATACATTCCACCTCTGTTTCATAGAATGTCTAGTCGGTGCATAAATGAATAACGATCATATAACGTCATACCCGATTCGTCTTGGTGGGTGTCACAATTTTGTACAAATGACCTTTATCTGCCCATATGCAGATTGTGTATATGAACTGGCTTTATTTTACCAGGTATAATGACTTCTTAATAATACCATTTTGTTTCAATTTATTTCCTCCTATCTTATCTCACTTCAGGTAGTACTTCATAGAGAAAGTGAGTTACCAAATACTTTCACATAAAAATATTTTCTTTAAAATGTAGCAGCCATCAAAAAATAATGATAACATTAACAAAGTAAATATGATTTCTCTATAGTTATGATATACACATCAATTATAACAATAGACATGCCCTGTCAAAAAAAATTCTAGTGATCGATTTCTTCCCATTATCTTTTGATCAATCATATTTCCTACAATACTATACCTCGTCTCATTATACATGTAGTTGGTTAAATTTATAAATGACTCAACTGTACCCACTCTAATATGTGCTTTTGATATTATTTTGATTAAATATCTATAGTTATCTTTATGTATTTATTGACTAATTAATCTATTTCTTTAACTATCTATCAGTCTATCTATCTATCTATCTATCTACCGGTATATATTTATATATATATATTTTGTTTAATCAATATTTTTTCTTTCTTTCTATTTGAATAGAGTTGTGTTAATACATGTAGTATTCTGGAGAAAAATTATTCCTTACTAGTTATTTATACATCACCTATATAACAATTATTTTTTCTTCTCTCCTTCTATTTTAATAGAGTTTTGGTTATCATTATTCTGGAGAAAAAAATTATTCCTCACTAGTTATTTATACACCTTTATAACAATTACAATATGACAATTCAAACAGCTGGGTGTCCTTTTTTAAAATAACTGATATATTTGAGAATAGAAAAAGATAGAAGGATACTAGTATCTTACGTTAGTTGTAGTACTTTGACAAAGGATGTCATGACATCTAGTTCATGAAGTACAGTTTCATCTCCTGTAGAGCTCACACTGTCCTCACATTGGATCTCACGCAATCTGCATCTAATTGGGATAGAAGACATACATTTAACGACTCCACCCTTTTTACAAATTAAGTGATGAAAAAAGGTCTTATGCAGGAACTTGAGATATTAATTGGGGGCACAGTTCACTCAACAAAACAAGTAATGCTTTCCATACTAAAATCAATTTTCATGATAGAAACAGAATCTAGTACGAGTAGTAGCAGTAGAAGAAGTAGAAGTAGTAGGAGTAGTAGTAGAAGTAGAAGTGATAGTAGTAGTAGTAGTAGTAGTAGTAGTATATATTTCATTGGTTAATCTGTTTTGCTAGCACAAGGCTAATCTTCCACAAGTGGGTTTGTATTAAGGTTTACCTGTTTGAACCTTGGTAGAAAGTGAGGTTTACCTGTTTGAATCTTGGTAGAAAGTGGCGATAGAAGCAAGGCATATGGCAACCAAGTTAGGGAGTACTCTAGGATGAGGGCACTCAATACTTGGCCCATGCATGCTACAAATAAAAAGATATTAACATCAATGCACATAGTCACTTGATATGATGATATAAAATTCATGATTTTCAGATGATCATGATATAATAAACATATACACTTTGATTGATTTCAATTAAGTACACAATCAGAAAATGAAGAGGACATTAAATCAATTCTATTTGTTTTTTCTTGTTTTCTGGTTGTGTTAGTTGTTCATCCATATACTTCACATCCATGTTTAGCTATTTTGAAGCCCATGCCATTTAAGACAAGTTTCATCCTGTTACAAAAGAGATTTCGTTTGTGATCTATTTGATCCATGTTCCACAATAATAAAAAAAGACAAGAAAACTGTGAAAAGGAAGTGCAACAGAGGTTAGGAGAGTAAGACCCAGTATTACAAGATTTCAACAATAGGTCTGAACGATCAGAAGACATAAGAAAAGACAGCAAACAATATCATTAAAAACCTAATCAATCCACCCACGTTATCCTTCTAAATGTACATCACACACTACAATTAGAGTGTAGTTACATTCTAGAATCATGACAAAAAACAAGCTTACTAGCCATTCTTGTAAACACTGACCAGTGCCCCAGTTATTAAACCCTAGTTACCCTTCTTTCTTCTTCTCCTTCACTGCTTATTTCCATTTGTAATTATATTCCATTGTATCCCATCTTGTCCATCTCTATTGTTTCTTGAGAAAGAAGAATGGACTAGAAAGAATGGACGTAATTAACCAACGTTTAGCAAAGATGCATAAACAGGAAGTACCTTCTTGGTTTCTATAAAAATAGCATGTTTCCCTTAACGACACAAGCGCTGAAATGTTTGAAGAAAAAGGAAGAAAATCCAATACTTTGTGTTTCCTGCCTCGGTGTCAAGTTATTCTTTGACCCTTTGACTACGTATTCTCTTGCATTCCTAAAGTGTAATAATAGATCCCCTTATTTCCTATACAAATGAGGTTAAATCATCAACATAATACATTTATCTCATTTTATGTTGGAAATAAGGACCAGTTTCTAAAATCCATTTTCAACTTACATGCTGACAAATTCCTTGAAGGCAAAATCATGGTCGTCTTTGTAATGCATTGCTAGAATGAAATCACGCACAAATGCCTGGAGTCGTGGATTCTTTCCAAAGTCCTATAAATCACAAGAAACAACAAGAAAGATACATGATAAGTTATGAAAATCAATAAATGTTAATTAAGGAGAAGTAATGAAAAATGTTGACAAAATTACATCTATGATTATATCAACTTCACATAATTGGATTTTTTTTCTTCAGTGATAATACAAAAAATTCACTTCCTTTTTTAAAATGAGAAAATGAAATCTTAAAATAAGAAAGAAAAAACAACATAGAATTTCTGTCTGATCACAACATTTCAAAGCAGTGTAATAACAAAGGGGGAGCATGTAAAAGCTAGGGAATTTTGCGAGTGGTTCAGATTCATATATATTTCTTGTCATGACATTTGCACTTCGCAAAAGTTTCTTGCAACAAAAACAGCAACAGCAACATATCAGGAGGGTTCTGTGTGTAACTTGCCATATTGTGCTTGAGGATCCTGTGTATGACTGGTGTGAACATCTCAATAACGACTTTAGAGCGTGGTGAGTTCCTACAATGTTTGCTGAAGAAGGAACAGATCTCAGGTGATGGTTGGTTGTTCTCTAGGAGAGGAGCTACAGCCATGATGATGCTCTCATGTGCCACAGAATTAATCATGTCAGCGTTCTGTAAAATGAAAAAAGAAAAGAGAACAAATACAACAGGCCATTTAAACAGAGAGTGAATTCTATGTATTATGCTTGAAGGGAGTTCTATACAAACACCTTTTACGTTCACATCTAGAAATAATGAAAAGGATACCAACAGAATCCAGTCTAACTTTAAACAGAAATCCTCTGAGCTTTAATTATATTTAAAAAAATACATTTTCTGAATCACTTATGGAGTCATTCATTGGGTGGAAGTAGGAAACCTGCAAAAAGTACACAACTCAAAGAAGTAAGTAACAAAAAAGACAAAATTTCCAAGAAATTAAAGAACCTGAGCAAGAACAGACATTTTCATCTCCCTCCCACCCCATGTCCCTCTCTCTCTCTCCCTCTTTTTTTCTCCATTTTCTTTATCTCTGTCTATCTCTTTGTATCACACTTTTAACCTTCTTGCTTCTTTCTCCACAGACTTTGTCAATTTAATCATGACATCTACGTTTCCCCTTTGTCATGTCAGCTTACGTATTGTATACTTCTTATCACATCAAAACATTACTGGACAGATCAACAACCATTTATCTCCTTATTTTGACAATTCCTTCTTTATCAACCACTGTGTGCATCATACATATTCTTCTTCCCATCTACATAATATATATAAAATTAACTTCCTTTTCTTGTTACTTAAGCTTGCCTTGCCAGGAGTTCTAATTAGCTTGGTAATAACAAATTAAATACAAGACCTGCGTAGAAACAGGAACTATACCATGATATCCAACATAACAAAGGACACATTCAAACAAAACACACACTCACTGTCTGGCTATAGGACAGGAAAAGGATGCTAAGGGGGGGGGGGGGGGGGGAGGAGGGCAGGAAGGTCCTTTTGACAGCTACTTTTATGCTCAACAAAGTCTCGCTACCATGCATGTTCAGTGATTTATCAATGATAGTCATTGCTTTTACTTGGGCCTAAACAATCAATAAAATGATAAAGAGTAAGATTCTCTCTCTCTCTCTCTCTCTCTATTGGGAAAGGGAAGAGCTTTAGTAGTCCTTTGGTACCCAACCTCCAGACAGGGTTTAAACATACGGGCCCGAATTCACAAAGCAAGGTTTGAGCTCAAACCTCCTTTGCCAAACCTCCTTTTGTTCTTTACAAACCAGGTTTGTAAAAAACGCGTAAAACGCGTTGTATGACGTACGAAAACCAAGGTTTGTCGACAAACCTCCTTTGTGAATTCGGGCCAAACTGTTTTTGAGAGGTTTTTGAGAGGTTCATGTACTTTGACGCGAGCATTTTTCATGAACTTTAGGGGCACATTGCCCTCGGCCCCCCATCTTTGTTTTTTCACCGTTTCCTGACTCTCTAGGACCTTGTCAAGAAATTATAATCACCATCTCTAATTCTCTATCATCATCAGCAGCAGCAGTATCATAATCATCATCATCAACATTACCATCATCATCATACACAACAATCTTGATCATCATCATAACCTGCAGAATTTTACTTGAAACATAATCTGCACTTGCTGGTTGCACCCAAAGGGGTAGCCTCGCCTACTAGACCCTGTGTAATACTTTACATTCAGCAAACAGTATCCAAATACAGGTCTATGTGCAGAGAACAGCACAACAAAAGGGAGCAGAGGTGGTTTTAAAAAATATGGAAAAGTTCCAAGAGCTCTATTTTGTTAATATTCATAGCAATGATTGAAACTAGATGGAACTTCGACTGCGCGCAGTCGAAAATGATGCCTCCGTCATAAAGCAATTTTACAAACCAAAACAGAAGAAATTTTTAAAATTCAAGTTCAATTGTAATCCAGAATATCGTGATTACAAGCAATTTCTCATATACATATATGACCCTTTGATCTTTGACCTCATGACCCTAAAATCTACTCAGTTCATTGGCTCTGCAAGATGTCCTGGGTTAAATAGTAATCCATCTGTCAGTTCTAATGAGAATGCGTTCACAAGCTATTTTTGCATACATAATGAGCCCATGACCTTTGACCTTTGACCTCATGACCCAAGAATCTACTCAGTTCATTGGCTCTGCAAGATACATACATGATCTAAGTTTGGCAGGAATCCATCAATCTGTTCTAATGATAATGCGATCACAAGCTATTTTTGCATACATAATGAGCTGCATGACATGAGACCCCAAAATCTAATCAGTTCATCGGCCCTGCAAGTAACATACATGACCTAAGTTTGGCAGGAATCCATCAATTGGTTCTTGAGATAACGCGATGACGAGCTGTTTTTGCATACATAATGAGCCCTGTGACCTTTGAACTTTGACCTTGTGACCCCAAAATCTAATCAGTTCATCAGCTCTGCAAGATACATACATGACCAAAGTTTGGCAGGAATCCGACAATCGGTTTTTCAGATAACGCGATCACGAGCTGTTTTGCATACATAATGAGCCCTGTGACCTTTGACCTCGTGACCCCAAAATCTAATCAGTTCATCGGCTTTGCAAGATACATACATGACCAAAGTTTGGCAGGAATCCAATAATCGGTTCTTCAGATAACGCGATCACGAGAACGGGACGTACGGACGTACAGACGTACGGTACGACGTACGGACGGACGGACGGACGGACAACCCGAAAACATAATGCCTCCGGCTACTTCGTAACGGAGGCATAAAAATAACATGTATTATTCAGTCTATATAGTGCCAAATATATATATATATATATAGGCCCGTATTCTAAAGTCGTGTCTAACTTAGCCACGTCCAAATTTAAACAACTGTTTAGTTAGACACGACTTAGACAGGACTTAGACGCGAGGTCGTGTCTAAGTCCTGTCTATTAAACTTAATTTGGTATTCTGAAGTAGTGTCTAAGTCTCGTCTAACTAAACAACTGTTTAAGTCCTGTCTAAGTGGTGTTTAACTAAACAACTGTTTAAGTTCTGCGCAGGTCGTGTTTAACTTTTAGCCACGACTTCTGCGCATGCCCATTAGGCGTTAATTCTGACGAAATACCCAATACGCATGCGTGCGCGCACCGGATAAATAAATGAACGCGCACATCAAGCTGTGCGCATGCTGGTACCATGGTGATGTGATCGTGACGTAATGACTAGACTGCATGTACTGTGTGTACGTACGTACGTGCACATGCACCTACTGTACACTGAGATTGACAAACACACTACTTATCAGTGCCTCAGTGCTCGGAAGAACCAGAAAAGAAACTTCTCCAACAGAATGGTTAGACTTAGTTTATTATAGATTATGGAATTTCCAAGATGTCACCAGTAGATAAGAATAGTTAGTATTATCAAGAAAAAAAATTAGGCTACACGAGAAAAAATCCTGCAAAACGTATTTGAAATTTTAGAGAATGCACGTACCATCGTTCTCCCCCGCAAGTTCGGGGTCAGCAAGTAGAGTGTACCGTCGACGTTGAAAAGCAGCAGAATCGCG
Organism: Strongylocentrotus droebachiensis; assembly: GCA_035222895.1. Classification (NCBI taxonomy): domain Eukaryota; kingdom Metazoa; phylum Echinodermata; class Echinoidea; order Camarodonta; family Strongylocentrotidae; genus Strongylocentrotus; species Strongylocentrotus droebachiensis. The sequence goes on along the minus strand of JAVYIG010009423.1, from coordinate 30,154 downwards.
CCCTTAAACAGGACTTAAACAACTCCTCGCAGTTGTCTAAAGTTAAACAGGACTTAGACAGGACTTCGTGTTTAACTTTATTTAAACACGACTTCAGAATACGAAAAAAGTTAGACACGACTTCGTGTCTAAAGTAAGACGGGACTAAGTTTCAAGTTTCAAGTTTCAAGTTTCAAGTTTTATTTATCTTTCTTTCATAACACACTTTACAAATATGACATGAATATAACAAGTTTACAGAATATGGCGTTACAAAAGAAAGATGAGGTGACCTTGGTTGAAAGCAAGGCTTGTGGATTTAAGGTCCCTCATGAGTGGCTTATGAATACGTCCTAAAAGAACAAAACTCGTAAGATAAGAATAAAACATACATTTAAGTGCTGACAAAACTAAACTAACTAAACAACTGATAAAATATAAACATAAATAAGTATAATAAAATCTACTGACTACTAAATAATGACTATAAACAAGAGAAACAGGAAAATACAACGAGCAACAGGACTGAAACACAGACAAAAACAAAAAAAGACAGAGAGATGAATAGATGTGAGAGATGGGAGTAGAATTATGCTGACCTATATAGTAATTAATTTTCTTAAATATTGATCACAACTATAAATCTAGACGATATCGACTCAAATAGAGTAACTTCAGTTTGCGCTTAAATACATAAATACTGACTGATTGCGTTATTCTTGGTTCAAGGGAATTCCAAAACCTAGGTCCAGTGGACCCCACAGTAGTAAGGGCAAATTGCGTTCTAAGAAGAGGCAAGTGATATGCTTGTGCCTGACGTGTGTGACGTGTGTGAAAGACGTGTGTGAAAGACAGGACTTAGACAACTGTTTAGTTAAACAGGAGTTAGACACGACTTCAGAATACGGGCCATCATGTTTAAATAAACTATTTATTGAAACTGAAACTGGAACAAAATATCAAATCTATTACATTCCGTTATAAATCTAACACAGGGCATTAGATAGCTTACTTTATACAGTAAGATCTTAGAGAGTTCCCTTGACCGGAAAACTTATATTTCAAACTAATAATTGATCTAAATAACTAAAAGCTGCAGTGATTTATTAAATAGAATACTCTGATATAAAACTAAGCATTTCTTCTTCAACATTCTTCGTCAAATTTCATATCACATTCCTCTTTCATATCGGACAGAACACTGGATCGAGTCTGGAGCAGCAGACTACCTCAAGGTGGCATTTCCTTGTTCCGGGCCATGACTGACTACAAACTGACATAGATACAGTATACGTAATCAATATTCCTCTAGTATGGAAGCACACATACAATATGTATGTGTGCATGAAATATAGACCATGGCTTTGAAAACTGTTTCCTGAAAAACAACATGGTGAGCACTGCAATACGTACACTCACGTTTGACTAAATTTCTTCATAATCTTAAAAAATAAACACTCCAAGGAATCCGACAACACGTGTCCTTATTCAGAACAAAATCTAATCATTGAGCTTAGAGACTTCAGTGGTTAGCGCTTTATAAGTAACGTTTTTATTTATTTATTATTGATTGATGATATCATATGCATATTATCAAAAGAATAGGATCCATATATGTGTGTGTGCGTGTGTGTGTGTGTGTATTTACTGGAAGCTGTGTCTGTATCTGCATGTACCAGTATATCATTTATACAAAAGAAAATGATGTTATGTTAGGCACATATCAACTGTTTAGAGCCAGAAGGAGCCAACTCGACTGTGACAAGACGCAATATTACTTTCTCTGACAAACAAGGTACAGTATGCCAGATTCAGTATTTAACCTATAGATTTAAAGATATCCATCCCCCCCCCCCTCCACCCACCCAATTTTCTATTCTGATTGATATCTCTTCATCTATTTGCATTGATGACTTTCGTCAATGTATTGTTCTTGTTCGCGTTCTGAATTCTTTTTCTTCTTCTTTGCATTGACGACTTTTCGTCAATGTCTTATTCAAATTACTGGTATTGCCCGTCTGCACACATTTACATGTAGTAACAAGATCAAAGAATTCTAATTCAATGTGATGATATCAAGAATATTTAGTGGGGGTAGACAGAGCAGTCTTTGAAGACCTGGAAAAGAGGGAAGACAACACGTGCTATATTCAAATGGATGGGATAATACAATCTCTATCATAAACAAAAAGTTGATTTCTTTGACAACTTGCTAACCTGGTAAATGTATGGAAGAGATATGGCAACAAAATAATAACGTAATTAACATGACCTCTTCTATTGTTGGTCGATTAGACTTTGAAAACAAGGGTACACCTAATCCATCAGGCTACTTTCGAGCGGAATAAACACGGCCGTCAATGCATGCATAACCTTATAAAAGGCTTTCTTATAATCACGTTTCAGTTTGCTTTGCTTCTATGTTATGTACAGAAAGGAATTGGAGTTTTGAAAAATAAATTTAATGAATACAAAATAAATGTTTGCTATGTCATTAAAGGAGAATTAACCTCTTAACTATGAAGCATTATCATGACATAGAGAGTAAAACAATGTTTCATTTGATATAAAAAGCATTGCTGTAGGCCAAATAATATAGTCTTGCAAGTACAATAAAGAGACCCTAATTCGCCATATTTATGACATTGTCTACTCCCAAAGGAAGCTGCCATTTTGTCGAAAATTCCCTTCAAAACTTCTGGGTTGTGACGTATCACAAGGAGAACTGATGCGCGTTATATGCAATACAAGTCAAACATGGTGTACTGCCAAGTGTTTGGTTGCAATAATTGTTTCTCGCAAACCAGAAGAAATTGTTTCATCAGTTTCCAGCCAACCCCATTGCATCACAATGAATATTCAAGCTATAGGTAGCAGCTCTGAAAGTGGAGAAAATTTCTGGACAAAAAGTACAAGTACAACAGGAAAAACAAAGTAAAATATACTGCTTAATTCCGCTTCATCCACATCATAAAATCATATCATCTTCTTTTCTCCTCCTGTTTGCCTCTAACACTTCTTCTCACAAACTTAGGGCGCGTTTATCTAGGTTTGCCACTAGATATGTACATATGTGACCCGGCACCACAAAACCAACAAAAAGTCGCAACCAGCGATTCTCCGTAATCAGCTAAAATGTCAATTTAGGTGAAAAAAATAGATTTTTGTTTTTTTGCATTTTCTGAAAGAGTGGTCTTTTCTGTACCTAGTATCAAAATTTGGAAGTCTAAAACATAGTAGAAGATGTGTTTTAAACGGTTTTTCTAGACCAGTTTTTTTCGCACAGCCTTCGGTCTCTTCCAAAATTTGATCACTTTTCCCGAGCGAAATTATCATAGTCCGGAAATGGTCGGTCGTTGCTAACTGGTCGTGCTAACGGGTCGTGCTACGCGGGCTGTGATTGGTCCGTTATAGCAATCAGTGCGGCGCGCCATTTTGTTTGTATCCGCTTTCACATCCGAGTTCCAGATTTGCGTTCGTCTTATATTCTCCGTTAACGACTTCGAGTAGCTTGATCGTACATCACATATCCAGAATTTGTTGATCAAGAGTAAGAACATTATTATATTTTATACATTTGAGAGTGACAAGTTGCGAAAAAGTCTGCAACGTCGTTACAATGCCAGGTTTTGTACGTGAGCAGAGCCGTGGGATGGTACCGGGGTGCACCAACGCAAATGCCCGGGTAGCTCGGGCGGTCAACGAAGCGATGATGCGGGGGCTAGCTGCGGGGGATCAGGCCAACCTTACAGCTTTGCTTACTGAACACTTCGGGCAAGACAGCGACGAGAGAATTCCTGATAATGTGGTTACAAATAATTGCCCAGATGTATACAAAACAAGATAGGTGACAAGCAGTGTTATGTAAGGGGGAACAAAAAGACTCCGGGTCCACCATAAATAGGCATTGTCTAGTGCAGGTGTCTCGGCACTATGTTGCAGTTCACTTAATCTGTCCAATTACAACTCTATACATTTACAACATAATAACTTTTGAAAGACTTAAGTCCACACATTGAAACCTCAGAAACATAATGAACAGACTATGTTTGACCATCAGGCCAAATTTCAGCCTAATCTGAAAATCTCTTCATAGTGGTTGCTATGGCCTTTTGATTCACCCTTCTATTGATTTCCCTGTGGTTTGCTTGCTCCGCATGCTTGAATAGCCCCAAACTTTAAAGCTCTCTTTCTCACAATTTAATACCAGTAACCTCCCTCACCAGCTCTTTTCATTCACTAAATTGAAAGGGTTAGGAAGCTTCAATTTGGACAAGTAATATACCATTTTAATGAGGAGAACTTCTTCTTTCATAATCAGATGAAATCAGGAAAATAATTTTTTGCGACTTTTTGGTGGTTTTGTGGTGCCGGGTCACATATTGTACCCCACTATTGAACCCCACTATCATACCCCACTATACGATCGTGATTTGCGGGATGTCGCGTTTATCGACTCTTCACGATTCAAAATAAACGCCTTGTGTCTGCCCAGCTGTTTTGACCCGGGAACCAGACAGTTTCTCGTAGGTCAACTTCACACATATGCTTGTACACAACACCTGGGTGGTCCTATTTGTATGTGAGGTTCAAAACAGCTTTGCGTTTATCGATCTCTCAGAAACGTGATTCTGGCTGTATGTCACATTCAAAACACACCTTTTTGCGTCTTTAGATATGCCCATATCTAAAGCCCTTTAAAAAAGGCTTTGCGTTTATCAACTTCTAAATTTGCCTGAAAGACGTTTGAGAAACCCGATTCTAGCCAAAAATTTGGTAGATAAACGCAACCACAGACATATACCCCAAACTACATTATCTACTCACATACACTTGTTTCTTCTCTTTTATATTTTTTATTACACTTTCGTGTTTTAATTCCCAAGTTTGTCATACTCCATCAAAGCAACACACAATACAATCTCACCCAAGCTAGACGTTAGCTGCTATTCTAACCTTTGTAATATCAATTCCAAAAGAATGTTGACAACGTAGAGACTCCTTTGATAATGAAAACTTGTCAGAAGAAGATTAATTTATCAATACCTACTCCTAATGTGTGCTTCAGATGAAATAAAGATGGCGTCGAGTGGCATATAGACAACTTCAAACTACTGCGCATTTGGTAGTGATATGCATGTACAGTTTCAAATACAACTCATATTATGCAGGCATACAGTGGGAAAGAATGAGAAGCAAGATGAAAAGAATATGAGAATTGATAGGCGTCATTGCACTTAGTAAATAAAATGATATGAATGTGAATGACAACAGGCTCCCATGGGGTCTCTGTTTCATACAAAGCCTGATCAGTGACAAAGAAGAATGTCTGATAACAGTATTTGTTACTGAAATCCTTGCATTTGTCAATTGGCTGTGAAGTAATTGGTTAAAGCAATTTTGCAATTGTAATTGATAACAAGTCTAATGAAAATAGGGCCTAGAATTTGTAAGCAGCATTTAATAGACATGTGATGCGAATGATCTTGCTTTTCAATGGACGTATTAACAAATTGTATGCATTCTTTTTTAAACAAAAGTTTCTCTTGACTGAAGGGCTGCCTGATATGCTAATGAATCGTAAGGATATTACACACAAAGTATGATGTGAATATAGAAAGTATGATGTGAATATAGAAACAATGACGAAGATCATCCTTGATAACATACTAACTAGAATGTGGGGGTTCCAATGTCTCAAAATGTAGTTTTTCCTGCTTTATGTTCACACTTTGTGGGTTTCCCCCCTGTTTTTTGTAAGTGTCCTTAAGCTGGCGCCCCCTCCCTTTTAAAGATGCTGAGATACATTTATTTTACCAGTGTTCCATATTTACTGGTTTTCTTTATAGAAAATGAATCAACCTACAGTTAGTATGTTTGTAAAAGTAGAGCGTCTGCCTCACAACCGGAAAGTCGTGGGTTCGACCCCTGCCGCGTCATAACAAAAGACGTTAAAAGACGGGAGTTGTTGCTACCTTGTTTGGCGTTCAACAATAAGGGGATAGAGTAACGTCGATCTGGCGCCGCTCAGTGGCTGCCAGGCTCACGATAAATTGGGCAAAAAGAATTTCCATTTTGGTTTAACTTAATAAAATTTGGAGTGGACTTTAAAGGTACTATGTCCCTTTTGCAGCCAACCTCAAATGCTGTAGAACTTTGCAGGAATTATGAATATGTCACGTATGTCCTATCTGTTAAATTTAAACGTTAGCAGTGTCCTCATATTCAAATTATGCAAGGAAAACCGTTTACTTGGTAGACTACACTGTCAGACACTATTGGGTGACTGACTGGCTTTTTTTCTTCTTTGGTAATAACATACATGAAAAGAGTTGTAAAGGGTACAAGAGTATTTGTCTACATCAATAACCCACTTCTTGTGATGGCCAAAATTAAACTGATTGAATCTTTGCGCAGCATAAAACATATGACCATTCGGTACAATTGTCTGAAAATCAAGACTATTACTTTTGGGCTCTATAGCCCTAAAGTCGATTTGACAACTAATAGTCATTATTTTCCCACTTGAAGACATTTTGAAGACATTTTCAAGCCCCACCTTTTTTAGGGAAGTTCTAAATTAGTATTATCTTTCAAATGCAGTTGGAATTTAACTTTTTCATTTTTTTGGCCTGCAAATGGGACATAGACCCTTTAAAAGATTATTATTATTATTATATATACACTTACTTCATATGAACTTCATGTGACTTTCAAATAAAATTATAAAAAACAGTTTTTCCAAATCATTCTGCTATTTTCACGATTCTCTTTTCCGAGGGCAATCTACAATCTGACTGGAACTGTAGACCTCAGAAAAAATATTGAATGAATCGAGTGGCAGGTCTCTCTATCATGTTTATTGTGGATATTTTTTGGAAGTATAATACTTCCATTACCTGGGAAAAAAAATCTTCTAAATCTGGAGTTGAATCCAGTAGACAGTTTGAAATTCCTGTACACAGACCAGGGGTGGTGGAACATCTTTCAAAGTGTGGGAGGGGGGGGGGGGGGTGGCACCCACCCAAATGGGCCGTTTCTGGAAACAAGGGGCACCTACAAAGGGAAATCTCAAATCAAATATATGCAATTTTTAGACATTGGTATATACTCCTACATTTATTTTATCAGGGATGATTTTATTGTTTGTTTCTCTCTTTACATGGTCCAAGATACTGCTAAACATCTTACTTTGCAATTAGGTGTAATAATAATAAAAACGTTACTTATAAAGCGCTTACCACCGAAGTCTCTAAGCGCTATACACACAAAATAGACTGATATACAATTACATCTTATACAAAACTAAAAATGCAAATAAACCTACAAATTACAATACATATGGAATACACATCAAAGTGAACAGAGTTAATTAATCATCGAACGCTATTTTGAATAAATGTGTCTTGAGACTAGTTTTGAATAGGTTAACGGTTTGACAGTTTTTTACATTTAAAGGTAATCTGTTCCAAAGTTCAGCAGAAGCTTTGCAAAAGGAGCGATTACCATAATGGTCTGAATATTTATTTGCGAGTGAGCGAAGCGAGCAAGCAACAAATTTGTGAGATTGCAGTGCAAAAAATTACATCTTATAAAGAGGAAAAAAACAATTCTGATGGGGTTTTAAGCACAATCTATTCATGAAAGAATAAGATTTTCAATAAGAATCTGAATTATATCAATTTTAATACGTGAGTGGCTCTTTCGCCTGTCACATAAAAACACAGGCGTCAGTTGATGCGTACATATCATTCTTATACGATTGCAGTTCTAGTTTCATATTTCTATAGTAACACATCAAGCATAAGATACTAATGATATACTATTTTTTATCCTAATCATATCGAGTTCCTCAAGATTTTGATAATTATTTCCAAATTGAATTGAAATCTGGGTCAGAGGCACAAGCACTCTGAACAAGTCAATGTTATTAACTGCTACTGCATGCAGAAATGATAATTACAATCTTCTAGCAACATTGTGCGTATGACGCACATCTGGGATGTTGTATATAATTAGACCTCAAATTTCTTGGAATACCATTACAACATTTTTGAGGAAGAACAAGAACCATTTGCATAGATAACTGGGCAAGAATGTGAGAGAAAAAACAGATGGTCACTTTGAACTTTGAGAATTGTAAATACAACAGAATGGTGGATAGTCATCAGCAATTCACCTGTGATACAGGCACCATGAAAGATAGAGCACTACTACAATTCTATAAACTGAATTACATGAGGGAATTGCAATGAAATCTACCTGATTATACAGTTTTTGTAACCAAGCATTTCTACAAAAATTTTGAAACTGTTGAATCTTAATAATTAAAGTGGACAAAGACAAAATCACAAGGCATGTGGTGGAGCTATTTTTTGATGAAAATTTGTGTAATTCAATCGAGAAGGAAAGTGAGATAAAAGGGAACGAACAAAATGTATGTACCAATTTCTGTGCTAGTTCAAACACAATTACCATTCTGTTTTACAACCTATCAACCTATATGTGTTTGATATTCAAAATCATATCTACATGTAAATTAAATATTTACCTATATCTATTATTTGTATTCTCTCCTTTTCTTTCTTTCTATCTCTTGTCTTTGTCTTCACCCCTCATCTTCCTCTTCCTCCCTCCCTCCTTCCTTCACTCTTGCTCACTTTCTCTTTATCTCTCTCTTTTATGAACTTTTTTTTTTAAAGCTCTCTTTTCTTCCTATGTCCAGTGTAGCATGATCTTTATTACCCATGTCACGCATTGCTCAACATGATTAGCAACCCAATATTCCAGGAAACATTGGTTACTGAAGTACATATTATATCTTTCCCAATTTGTCTTGCTCTGAATGTCTTTCACATCACTGCTACTTTACACAACTTCATTTCCTAGAAGTCTGGTTTTGTTTTTATCTTCTGTTCAATTGATTGATTTTCATCCTCATGATAATGATCGCTTAATGGCATTTCCTCCTATCAAGTAGCCTCACACGGTACACTTATTACAGACAAGAAGAAATTCATATGAAATTTGTATAGAGAAACATATAAAGAGTCATTGTACAGTGCGTCCCAGAAAAAACGAAACCAAGAATTCTCAATATTTTATCACAACTAAATCACAATTATAATTAATAAATGACACATATTTGTTAGGCTTAGATCCTCCTCTTTCATTTGATGCAACTCATATGATGCATATTTCATGCATGAGTGATTAAAATCAATTTGAAGAGAGGGAACCAAAAAGTCATTTGGCGGACGGTATCTGAATTTCAAATAGAAAATTACATTTCTAGAAAGTTCAGTTTCTGCCCTTTCATATGACACCTCAATCAGGAAAAATGAGCCAGGAATAACAAAGTTCTCTATGTTTAAACTGAAAGTGATACTTGCATTTCCATAATTTGATTTTAAAGTTCGTTTTCACTGGCTGCCTGCTGTAGCAGCAAGCAGAATTGACAAAAGACTTAAATTCGTTTCGTGGAAAATCAGCCATGCATGAAGTCTTTCTTTCTATGGCTGATCGTCAACGAAACAGAGTTAAGACTTTAATCAATTCCTTCTGATGCTACGGCAGGCAGCCAGTGAAAACGAATTAGTTTAATACAATTGTGGAAATGCAAGCATCACTTTAAACAAACATAACTTTTGTATTACTTGCTCATTTTTCCTGATAGAGGTGTCATATGAAAAGCCCAAAGTGTCGGCATGAAATACGCTAAGTACTGCATGACTGCTGGGCAGTATAGCGAAAAATTATTGACTTGCGTAATTCTGCTTGAGCATACAACGCAATGACGCAATGGCTGCGCATAAAATTAAGAATGGATAAACGCAGTGAATATTTACAGATTATTTTTTGGGTCTGGGTTAAAACTATAGCTCCTTGGTGATCTGGAGACTGCACTTTGTCTTGGGGTATAGTACACTTTCATGATCACCTTGGGCAATAGTTTTAACCATACTCCTCAAAGCAATCTACAGCACCTGTAGGATTTATGTTATACGTCTGAATAATGCTGCATTTCTTACAACCCTTGCAGTACCAGTGCTTTTATCTGCCAAAACTTGAATCTTGAATCTTGCATCTAATTTTCTAGGACTTAGATAACCATCTTAATATATGTTTAGTCTCACATGTAAAAACCTACAAGACCCTGATTCTCTCATCTCAAAGGACCTCATTTCACATCCAACACATAACATGTTTCCTTATTCAAATTGGCAAAAAAACAAAAACAAAAACAAAACCCTGCAGTGAATTAGATTTATTAGTTCTTCTGGTTAATTGTGCAACAACGAATGGGAGAAGACCTCCAAAGAAACACCACAGTGATGCCAATTTGTGTTTGCTCAGTTACAACTTAACAAAATTCATAACCTTCTAATTCATCATTGAATTTTGATCAAACTTTCTCTTATTTTTCTGCTTTTATAAAAACCAACTACATATCAGGGTGGACTTGCCCTCAAATGATATGGGTAATGAAATGATTTGTTGTAACATACCTGTGACAAAATGTCTGAGACAATCTCCAGAGGAACCTGGCATATGTCTTGATCTTGCACACATGTTGTTAGGGTCAGTTCTATCATCGACTGGAGAGAGAAAAGAGAAAACACTTTATACACCATGACCTTAAAATATCTTCAGATTCCTGTCAGGAAGGAATAGGTAATATTCCTTTTCAAAACAAGTACCACTTCCCTTTCAAGAAAGAGTCTAGAAGCAACCAATGCCAGAAAGTATATATATTGATAGTATATACCCTCACAGTTATGGGTTACTATCCGGGGAGTGGAGATGGTGCATACTGTGCGTGCATGAATCTGATGACTTGGGTAATGAGTATATATCTGTAAAGTGCTTTGAGAGAGGGTATTTTTCACCTTAAGTGCTATGTCGGTCTCAATTTATTATTATTTATTAACAAAAGGGGTTGTACTTACTGATATTTCTTGCATGAAGACCTCAGGCTTAGTGGTGTTACATATTAGTTTCTTGAATCTGTGTATAGCTCTCTTCCACAGGAGGGAATGCAACCATTGATCACGAACGTAAACATTGCCGGCCTGTGACGGAGGAAGAAAAACATATCAAATTGAGTAAACCACAGATTAATGACCTTAGTCCAAGGAGTTATTACACCTCCTCGCTTAGTCTTTAATAGAACACTTTAAAACTTACTGACAGATTGCACAAGAAATTGCTACTTATGATCATTTATGTCTGAATTATCATTATACAGTCATGTACATGTACTTAGAACATAAATAATAATAATAATAAAAACAGTGCTTTTAAAGCAATAATGCACCAAAGTCTCTAAGCGCTATTAAACATAATGTAACATAGCATAGATCTATGTATTTATCAAGGTATTCTGATTTATTGAAACCGATATTAAGTTCACACATATCAATGTAAATACAGGAAATAGAAAGAGTATTTCATTCTCGTTGTTTTGCAAAATATAATGGAGCAAAGTAAAAAGCCGGATATTCAAAGAATCAACTTATTTGTGAATGTTTGATAAACATCAAAACATTGCAAATACATGTAGCTGTGATAGGCCGACAGCAGACTGAATCGCAATTACAAGCATTACTCATAACTAGGCCAAGTTTCAACAAAATGATACACATAAAAGCAAATATGGTTATCAACCAAAAAATGAATAGGTTAGTAAGTAATTTTTCAACCACAATGAGCTGTATTTCCTCATACCAAACATTGCAAAGTATTGAAAAGAAAAAACAAATATTAATACTATACAAAATGAAAGAGGCTTACAAAAAGGTGGAATTTGGACTCAACTTATACATCTATCCTCTGTCCTTCACAGATTTCAACCACATGTTTAACTACACGTGGGATTGACCAGTTTACTAAGCCACTGGTATGAGCAAAGTGCGTCAAAACAAGCCCGCAATGACGTCATAATACAAATCAGTGGGCTTTCTCAGGGTCCTACAGATGTGTTTCTTCTCACAAAGCATGAAACTTTGAAAGGCAAATAAACATCATGCTATATGTTCATGATTATGGAATAATTCAGAGATATGGTCAATATTTTTACAGTATTTTTAATCAAGAAGAGTAAGGGTGATGAACAATTTAAATTCTCTTCATGAAAATAACATCCTTTTCATAACTATTTGCTTTGCATAGAAATATTTTTTTTAAATATTAAGTTGTCCAGAGTTATTGTCAACTAGACGAACCTTTGGCAATCCAGAAGAGAATTTCCTGTTTATTTCAATCAATTCTAACTAAATGATCAATAGCCAACAGGATCAAGGAAGTGCATCATATATATGTGGATTGACAGAACCTAATTGATTAAACTTTTTTTAGTAATGTTTCTATTACGTGGAAACTGATCATTAAATGACAATAAATGAGACATATTGAATAAGTACATGCAGTTTAACTTCAACAAAAGCAAATGAATTGCAACAAAATGAGTTACAGGTAAAGCAATTGCTTGAGGTAAATTCATGATTATTCCCTTGAAAGAAATGCATTTTGACAAAGAGAGCATCCTAGTTAATTTCCTTTCATTCAGAACCCCCTCCAACAATCCAACTATCAGCGTGTCCACACACAATTTTTTTTATCCCGAAACTCTATAACGAAACGTCGTATAAAGAGTCATCGTATAAATTCCAGGGTGTCCACACACAAAAGAAAGTAATCACGAAACTCTACAGCGAAATGTTGATAGGTGCGCAGTTTGCTACTGCGGTCATGAAATGGAAGCGGAAATGAGAGGTCAGGTCTCCTTTCGCGCAAGGTCACGTTAAGCCTCGCCCAGTTATACCGTTCTAGTTCGACTAGTTATACTAGTTACGTCCACATACAACACATTCCGTGATTAGGCGTGATTAGGCGTGATTCTTTATACGTCGTATAACGAAACGCATGTTTGGGCATCGTTTCGTTATACGACGTATCGTTAGTAAACGTCCACACACACAATTTCATCGTAAAACTATATAAACGGTATAACTATCCCAAAACGGTATAACTAATCACGCCTAATCACAGAAAAATGTGTGTGTGGACACGGGGTATTATAGCAAATTTCTGTTGATTTGCCCTCGGGGAAACAGATTCATGAATTTGGATCAAGAACTGGACAAACACTAGGACCCCATTCTTACTCACTTTACTTGAACGATCTAAGCTATCATTTCTTTATGCTATCCTTTGTTTCTTCCTTCTATCACCTTTTCTTATGTTCTTTGTTTTCATAATTCTATCACTGTCTCCCTTTCCTTACACTGTATATTATTATTGTTTTTCCCTTCTATCACCTTCTTTTATGTTGTTCTTTGTTTTTATCATTATATCAGTTTCTCTTCCTTCCTTTCCTTATATTTTATTCTTTGATCTTCCTTCTATCACCTTCTCTCGGTTGAAATACGCTTCCTGGCACGGTTTGGATTCACACTGCACGCTAGATTGGTCTTGAGCAGTCTAAGATGCAAACTGGTCCAGCTAGAAGACCACATCAGGATGTGATCTTTTGTTCGGTCCAGAAGATTGCTTCTTGGCACGGTTGAGAGTTCTCTCTCTCACCGTTAGACTGATCTAGAGTAAATCGGTCAAGGAAGCGAGTGAGAATGGGGTCCATGTAGGTCTCCCAAATTGGAGTGTTTGGTTAGGGCAAATGTTGACCCTGGTTGTTTACTAGGCCATAGACGTCATACCAAGTTAGCTGTAATCTATACCAGCCAGGACATGGATGGAAGAAGGAGATGCACATGCATGTTCATGAAGCCTACATGTACGTCAATCCAAAAAGATTTACTACTCATATCAAGGAGATACCAGCAAGCTGCATATCATGATCATCTACAATGAAACAAAGATAGCAAGCATATCATGGCTTAAAGATATTCTACATGTACATGTATGTCCCTTTTGCAGCCTGTGTCTGTGAAATTTAAACATTATCAGTGTCCTAGCATTCAAATTATGCAAGGAAACCTGTTTACCTTCTAGACTTCACTGTCAGACATTATTGAGTGACTGACTGACATCTTTTTTTTCCTATGGTACATGTAATAACATACATAAAATGAGCTGTAACAGGTACATGAGCATTTGTCTACATCAATAACCCACTACTTGTAATGGCCAAAATTAAACTGATTGAATCTTTGTGCAGCACTAAACGTACAACCATTCCGTAAAAAGAGTCTGAAAGTCAGAATATTACTTAGGTGATTGCAAAAAGTAGATTCCACAACTAATGGTCATTATTTTCCCACTAAAAGCCATTTTCAAGCCCTTTCATTTTGAAATCACAATATAATGAATCTTGAACATCAACTTCATAGAGTCATAAGCTACATGTTAAAGCTCAAAATAACATTTTGTAAAGATATTAAATCTTACATTAATGACATGGAATTAGTTTAAAGGTAATACAAAGTTTTGGTAAGGGGTCATGAATTTGGTTCAAATGAACATATTGGAAGCATGAGTGATTTTACAATATTCAATGATCATTGTCTCGGTTGAAATTGAGTCTAAAGAGATGAAATTGTAAATAATAAACTTTTATGTTGTATAGCTCCCTCTCTAGACTGATATTACTTTAGCTTTGAAACAATGTTTCTTGACTAAAAAATGATCGATTTGCTATTCCTGTTTGAAAAATTATATCAGAACTGCATACCGAATTAACGGTGAATAAACCGCACCTTTTTGCCGCCGAAAAAAATTCAAAGTCGGGGGTGCGGTTTAAAGTTTCGATTTATGCCCCTCCACCTGGCGCTATGCCTGGCAATGTCTCCCAGCTCAATAATCGGTGTGTTGACTCACCACTCAGAAACTAGAACAACACTCAAATTTGTCTGTCAAATTTGTCTGTGATCTCAATATGTAGTTTATAATAATAATTCCTCCAATTTTTCTTCTATTACATGGTGTACCACAAGGTTCTATCCTAGGTCCTCTACTGTTTTTTAATTTACATTAATGATCTTACACATTCAGCTGCACCTCGCAGTTAAATGAAAGGCCTTCCGCGTTGGTTTTTTTAACACGGACCAGGCTTGCTGCCGACAAAGTCGGCAAAAAAGAGGGGTGCGGTTAATACACGAGGGCGGTTTATACAACGTTAATTACGGTATTCTGACATTTTCATGGTCGCAGCTACTATGGAATGGCCTTAAGCGCTATTTGAAATATTTGAAATTTACCGGGAGCACCAGTAAATATTTGATTATTCAATTTCTCAAAAGTAGAAGTGTTTTAGGAGCTAAATTTTCTAGTGCTGATAATACATCCATGATCCACAGGGGCACTCAAATATATCAAAATCTTAAAGACTTACCCTATATGTACTATCCATCCAATTCTCAAATTTCCAAAACAATTTGCATTCCCTTTAATATCAGGGAACCTGTGACAATAATTCATGGTAGGGACCTTTACCCACCAATTAAGTTATTGAACACAGCACACACACACACACAAGAAAAAACACAAACAAATATTAAAAACATGATGAAAAACGTCCAGTGAGACGAGAATGAACACGGCTTGAATTGTAAATATGTTTGTCTGGATGTAAAGCAATGACACATCAATTGGCAGCTGGTTAGAAGTCAATAATACATCCTGTGTAGATGGGTATGACTCTTCACTAAGGTATTTCACTTCCATCTCAGATGGTCTCATCTTCTTCCAACTCACTTCTAATGTACTTCCATTTACCCACAAAAGACTAGCTCTTCTAAAAAGTACAAGTACATGTATGAAAAATCAATCTTTGAATGAAAACATTTGCCCTGTTCAGAGTTTATCAAAATATGATGGCTACCATCAACATGTATTTAGTTCACCTAAATGATGTACATGTACATGTATTTTCTCTCTTGCTTTCACCTGGAAAAACACTTAATTAGGTAGTCAATTATATTGTTTTTCTGTATTTCTGCCTGTAATTTTACTGAGCCTTTCTAGAAGTAAGAGAAAATCAGTTTTAAGATGAGTAGGCCTATTTAAACCAATCACTGAAATATACCTATTGTAGTACGAAAGCCTAGGGCTGGCATCTTCAAAATGTGACCATTAAAGAAAATACCACTAGAAGACTGCATTTTAAAAGTGTCACTGGTCAAACTAATAAAATGACAACTTTGGGAATGGGAAGAACCAAAATGGAAACACAGTGAATATCTCTTCATTTTTAACTTTTAGTCTCACTATCAACTTCATTATTAATACAGCACTTTCTGTAATTATGCGTGCACTAGCAGGAGGCCAAATGTTCTATATGCGTGCATCCAGATTTGTAAGTATCCTCCATTCCTCCTACATGTACTTCAACACACCCTTAATGAAAGACAGGAAAGGTCACAGTTTTTAAAGTTTTAAAATAATTTTTTTAAATGGCTTGACTTCTGAGAAAAGCACTTTACATGACCACGCCAAAAACATATAAAAGAAATATTTTTAATTACTGTACATCACTAAGGAAGTCAGTATAGTCTTGTATAGACAAAGCACTATAAGATACACATTCAAATACTAATGATCATTTATTAAAATAGGTTCTAAGAAGAAATCTATGAGGGAATTCACAGGAGGCAAGACCTACATGATGAATGAGAGAGATAGAGAGAGAGAGGTAGAGAGAGAGAGAGAGAGAGAGAGACAGAAAGAGAGAGAGAGAGAGCCAGAGTAAAGGAAAGAGGGAGATGGGAAAAGAGGGAGTTGGGAGAAGAGAGAGGGAGAGAGATAAAGCCTTAGAGGAGGGATGGGGAAAGATAATGAGATAAAGAAATAGGGGGAGATAAAAGCACTGAACAGAAAAGTCAACTGAGAAAGAAAAATACCCTGTATAGTATAGATGGATCTTCGACTGTGTGCAGTCGAAGATGATGCCTCCACCATAGAGCGATTTTACAAACCAAAACAGAAACAATTTTTTCAATTCAAGTTCGATGGTAATGGGTAAACAAGCTATTTTTTCATATACGTGTATGACCTTTGACCTCATGACCCTAAATCTAATCAGTTAATTGGCTCTGCCAGATGCATACTTAGGCGCATTTATACTTTCAAATACCTCATTTTGAAAAGTCGCAATGTTTCGCGCACCCGTTTACACTTTGTGCGGAAACATCACCGACTGAAAAGCTCAGTGATGTTTTGGCGTGTTTTAGTTCGTAATGCGCATGCGCGGCACTCCGATGCAAAAACTTTCCTCTTTCTGTCTTTCCTTTTGTTATTCTTTGTTTTTTCTTCTATCACCTTCTCTTATGTTATTCTTTATCACTTCCTTCTATCACCTCCTCTTATGTTATTCTTTGTATTTATGGTTCCATCATTTTCTTCAAGGATCACATTTAGCGGTAGCCCCGCTCCTAACATCGCGATGTTACAACTGCGAGCGTTCATACTTGCCAAACATGCCAAAACACGCCAAAAGATCTTACTTCGTTTTGGAATGTTTTGGGCTTGGCATTTCTGCCGGTAAATCGTAGTTGCCCTTGGTAACATCGCGGTCAGGCTCCGGTTTGGCATTTTTTGGCGTGCTTGGAAGACAGTGTAATTGTCCCTTCTGTCCTGAGTTTGATAATAATCCATCAGTTGTCGGTTCTAATGATAATGGGTTCACAAGCTATTTTTCCATACATGTACATAAATGACCTCTAAACTTTGACCTCATGAACCCAACAGCTAATCAGTTCATTAGCTCTGCAAGATACATACATGTCTTGAGTTTGATAGTAATCCGCCTATCAGTTCTAATGATGTGATCACGAGCTGTTTTTGCATACAAAATGAGCCCTGTGACCTCGTGACCCCAAAATTGAATCGGTTCACTGGCTCTGCAAGATACATACGTGACCTAGGTTTAGCGGGAATCAATCAATAGGTTCTTGAGATAATGCAATCACGAGAATGGGTCGTACACTGCACATACGTACGTACGGACGGACAGACAACCAGAAAACATAATGCCTCCGACTACATTGTAAACAGAGGCATAAAACACATAAAAAAGAGAAGTTGTAAGAAACGGCCCATGCTGAGGGCTGCACTGTAGCAAGAAAATGCATTGACCAACTTAAAAAAATAGCAGCATATCCCCTGTCCCACCATCCAACCAACCTTCCAATCACCAACAATCTTAACTTTTTCACCCTAGAAACGCGTTTTTCAAAGACAACTAGTTTAAATCATGGTTGCGTTGAAGCGATTTCAAGTGATTTTTCGTCGGTCGTAAAAAAAGAGTGTTTCAAAACCCAAAACATGAAACGTTGAAAAAGATGCGTTTTGTAACGTGATTCTGTAGAATCACGGTTGCTAAAAATCGCTTGAACGCAACAGAGATCTGGCCTGCTTCTGGTTTGCCCGAAAGTGGACCGTAAGCAAATTCAGAAAGCGCCTGCCGAAGTTGACCTACATGTATACTTTCTGGGTCAAACTGCACAGTGTGATGCTCAGTGGCTAGGCTTGAAGCGAGCAAGAATCAGCATTGATCGAAAATCGCTTGAACGATCTTCCGCAGTAAATGGTTTTGTAACAGCGTTTTGATTTGTGATTCTAGCTTCAAAAAAATCACTTGAACGGTCCGTCAGAACATGGACCTGTTACGAATGGACATTCATCGTTTTCTTAAAGAATTAATTGTGATTGTCTCCGTCAATGTCGTCTCAATAACATTCCGTATATGTTTCTTCCCTTTGATCTCATTATGGTCACCGCCAAATGCCAATAAGCTGGGACAGAATCAAGATAGTGATTTTAAACATGTTAATCTACATGCGCAGAAGATAACAAACCGCTTAAATCATGGGAAATCGATGTGCAGTTCTGGTTAATAAATGGAAATTGTTGTTCCGTGTACTGTGTTCTATTTTTGAAAAACATGTTGATATTACCAGATAGGTTTTGTTTGGATTGTTTGTGATTTAAAATCCCATTTTCCCCAATTTCCACTTAATATACCAGAGTTACAACGCACAGGGCTCATAAAGATCATGGCCTTCTAATTGTTTTATAAGGTCATGGGGGTGTGCAAAAGTGTGCAAATCAGTAATAATACATTTCATATCACCAAAATCGTCTTCTTTTCAACTTTGCTGCTCCCCATTGGGGATGTTTTTATTTAAGACACACTCTTACAGAGCACACCATCCAAACAAAACCCAAGAGAGGGAAACTGCTCCTTTGTCATAGCCCGAAAATGCTTACGCAGTCGTTATTGTTAAAACAGCTGAATGTTCTCATTAATATATTATGCACATAATCAGAAGGCGGTGACTATCATAGGATCAAAGAAAGAATCACGTTGAATGTCCATCCCTAATAGGTCCATGGTCAGAATGAGGCCATGCATGGCCCAAACCACTTACTCATCAAATGATGTACACATAAACACACAAACATCTACTTCTATGCATGATGGTAGGGAAAAAATGATTTATCTACTACATAACAGCTGTGCCTGAAGTGGTAAGTGCACTATCATGTAAAGAATGTGCAGGCTATCTACGCCACTATGCCTTGGGCAGCAGCAGCAGCAGCACTGGTAGAGTAATACAGTGTCTGCAGCACATCATAATACTCATCAGTGAAAAATAAAATCAAGATGAACATTTACATCTGTGCTCTCTTTTTCTCTTCAGATTCAGAGAATTCCTTTAAATGACAGAAAAACAAAATATTTAAAAAAAGTGCAAGCATAACTTTTATGCAAAAGTGGTGAATAGTGAGGGGAACATGCTTCATTTGTTGGCATGAAAACTTAAATTCTTACAGCCTTTTAAGTGCAGCTTTTGTCACGGACAAGGCCCTAAATCATGTTATTCACCATTTCCTTAATATCAATACAACATTCATAGGATATGTTGTATTCATACCTGCCAACATTTGAAAATGAGAATTAAGAATTTTTAGCACGGTATGTCTTCGAAAATAAGAAATCTGTACCCTTAACAGGGGTTCGCACATGCAGCGGCAGTAAACTGGCAATATGCGGTAAATCTGTGCAAAAAAGCGAATACAAATTCGCTGCTCAATCATGCAGCCCTTCAACGCACACGCAATACGTGAACTCTCACATCGCGGCATTTGATAAAACAAGCTTAATTTGGCTAAAGCAACACCAAAAAAATGAAAAATGAAAAAAAAAATGAAAAATCCGGGAGATTCCAGATTTTGGGGTCCTAAAATCCAGAAAAACAGGATATTCCGGGTTATTCGGGAGGGTTGGCAGGTATGTGTATTGTCAAAACACCAAACTGTAAAGATTTTTAATCATAACCTATGACAAAAATATTTCTCACTTATCTTCATAAGATTGCAAACTACTACAATATAGATGCTGCTTGTAAGTGTCGGCTTGCATGGTGATGTAGATATACAGTAGGTTTGCGGTTGCACCATGTGTGAGAGAGAGAGAGAGGTTTGAGGAGTCCTGAAAAGGACTCTGACTCGGTAATCTTTCTTGGAGGAGTGTAGTCCTGAAAAGGACTGTTTGTTATCTTTCGTAGTTCTCAGGAGAACTATAGCGCTTGGAGAGGATGAGTGGCTCGACGTTTTGAACAGGTTGACTATCCGTCGTCATTTATTTTTCAAAACAATCACTTATTGAGCTTGATCAAATTTGATCAATTTCACTTGCTTACACTCCTACTTTTGGTGTATCCTAAAAACATGTACAGTTGTTCATGTAGGGCAGTAACATCCTAAAATAATGAAAGATTTTTTGCAAGATTGGCCATATTTCCTTGTATTACAAAAAATATACAAACATTTTCACATGGATGAATGTTAAGTCAATTACAAATAAATCATGAAAGCCTTCTTGAGAGCTCTCATCACTTGGTGAACACAAACCCAAATTGAGACATTTCAATGTCAAAATGCAATTTCCGTGAGACTAGACTTGTCAAAAGGAGAGTGTAAGACACACACATACATGCAAGTATAGAAACTCAGATCTAGCTAGAGCCATGAGCAGTTCTACGGTATGTAAGGCTCCCACCTGCTTGCGTGGAAAATATTACAAATAAAAGGCTCTTTCCGAGAATCCAATAAATGCTTGAGTACGGTACTGCTTGTTATGCTCCAAGCTTCACAAAACCTTGCCTTCTCAACCAGAGGCTACAATATTGGTGTTTCTTTCTAGTACATGCCCAGCTGCTTATAATGGATTCAATGCTAATTAATGATTCCAGGAAACAGATAAAAATACCTTCAAATAACCAGTCCTAACTAGGCCTTCTCTATTAAAGCTCTTAATCTCATAACACACAACAAATAATGAGCTGGATGATAGATACTGTCAAAATTAAGCTGAATAATCTCTATACAGTATATGTACAGTATATGTACCAGTATTTCTTTAGGCTACACTGCTACTTTAGAACACTGGATGCATAAAGGGGAAAGGGACTACAAACGTTTCTGTGAAATGTCATGTATTCATGAATACAACAAAGATTGAAATAAATCAACAACAAAAAGACGATAAGGAAGTTAAGAATATCAGGGGGGAGGAACAGAACAAAACACAAGTGAAACAGATCCTCTTTAGGAAGCCACAATGGCGCTTAGAGACTTCGGTGATAGGAGCATTATAAGTAACATTTTTTTTATTATTATCATTATTATTATTCACTCTGGCTCTGAGTAATACATGTATATATTAAATAACTCCTGATGGCCAGAAGGGCATAGCTCATACTGGTACGTGTACAGTGAGTAATGCCCTTATAGCTCCAAGCAGATGATATTATACTAACCTGCAGCAATACTGAGCCTGTGCTTAAGACGATCCTCAGACAAGCATTTTGACCTGCTTCCCATCGTGACAGTGCATGTATGTCATGTATGATACCATAAGGGACTGGACATTCCATGTAACCTTGGGGCTGCAATAGAAACCAAAAAAAAGACAAAATCACTATTCAAATCAAAGCATAATCATTGCATGGACATGCATCAATTCAAATAGGACAACTTTATACCCACTTTCATACTGTAAGAAACACTATACTGTAAGTTAATATTTAATACTTCAATGTTCATTTTATGCAATTCCTTTGCAAAAAAAAGTAGCTCAGAACTGGGGTTAAAGAAAATAACGCGCCAAAGTCAGTGGAGTAGCTTAACTGCAATGTATCATTCAGTTATTATCAAATAGAAAAGATATTTCCCTGGTCAGAAGGTAACAAAACCTAAGTTCATAGCAAATTGCTTTGGATAAGAAAAAAGGTTTGTAAGCCTTTCAGTTTCGTTGATCCATTTTATTTCCTCTTCTACTTTCATTCAAAATAACATGCTGTGTCCACTGTCCACGCAATTGCTCACTATTAAACAGAGACAGATATTTGCATGTGATGTAGCATTTATAACAGAAGTAAAGATACAAATGTACACTGTACGTAACTGAAAATCACAACAATATCCCACTCTCTTGCTCCACCCCGTCCCTCCACCTCTTTCTCTCTCTCCATCCCTCTCTTTCAAAATATAATTAAAAAATACTTTCTCTAGAAATAATAAATAACAAGTACCATCAAATGTTCATATGGGCACACAGCCAATGGAAGCTATTAGTTATCATGAAATTATGTGCACTAAATGATTACCATAGAATTAATGAATTTCCTGTATAGTGGTAATTCCCAAGAGTAAAACTCGTAGACCACAATCACTACAGAATCGATATGTTAATTTCATATTCCCCATTGAAAATGTAATTGTTGTTTGAATACACATGTATATAGTGTATCATGCACACACACAGTAAACAAAGGCCTGTATCACATTTAAACTCCCAGTATTCTTTAAATAAGCATGCAAAATGAAAGTTTAAGACACTGCAAAGAACATGATACAAGCAAGAAATAAACAGTCTGTTTTCTGATGTACATAATCCTAGTACATACAGTATACCTGCATGTATATCTTCAACATGTCAAGAAGAAAAAAACAAAAGTTTTTATGCAACTTTGCAAATGGTACAATTTTGATGTTAATAAATAATTTGATTTCTGAATTAGATCTCATTGTTTACTTTCTGGTATCATCTTCACACTTCATTTATTAATATCGCATGCACAAATTAAATAGTAATTGGCATACAATGGCATCAATAACCTCCATAGATGCTAACGCCTAAGGCTTGTTCTGACTGAATGAGACTAGACAAACACACTTAATTACATGGGCATACAACTGAACAGCAAGACTAGATGTAAATGGGACAGCGACTACTTTCATCAATTAAGAGAATACTGCTCACTGCCTTTCAATGTATACAGCCTACGCAAGATGCTGCATGCATAAACTGCAGGCATTACACCGCAACATCCCTCTGATATTCACGACATTGCAGGGTGTGGATATACGTATGGATTGCGTGTGTGTGTGTGTGTGTGTGTGTGGTGTGTGTATGTAGTGTATCAGTCTCCGACCTCTTCCAGCGATCAACAACGTAGAGTCTATTGTCAGCGCCAAGTGTGATTGAGAGAGGCAGACTTGGCTTTTCCTCCTTCACCGTATCCCTCTACAAACTCGTCTTCTTCCCCCCAATATGCTAATGAGCTCTTTACATGCAGTCGAGGCAATGCACAAAACTGGGCAACACTTCAATATTGGGACATTGCTATTAATTCTAAAAAGAAGCGTTTGGAATCTTGCAATGTTACGATTCTGTTGCGATTGATATGAAGAAAAATGATGGACTTTTCTCATTCTCTTACTATACAGAGAGGATTAATGAAATATTCATTAAGTGAATAAAATAAATTCTTGACTTTTTGTATAATGAAGAATTATTTCTCTCCTGTAGTATAAAAATGACAAACATCATGCATACATGTAGATACAGGAAATGAAAAAGCATTTCTGATACTGCCCTGTCTTCCTTGATCTCATGGGCTCAGCGATAACTTATCAAATATCTAAAACTGCATGCAGGCATAAATTTCAATAAGAAACCATATATAACTCTATAATACAATAGGACAGCAAGTCAGCAATTCTATCTTTCAAGTTTTAGAGACCTTAAAACATTTACATTCGTAAATTTTGAAATCTATACATGTACACCCTGTAGATGCAGAGTATCATCTTCAGGCCTAGATTTAAAGCTACAAATAGAAGAGATATTCAGCAATGTCATACCATAAATCTCCCATAAAGAAGAAAAAAAGTTTTGAATGAGAGCTGTTTTATATTGTTATTGTAATATTTCAAGGGAAAGCGCCTTACAGTCCTGTTTAACGTGTTTATACATTTCTCATTCTATGAAGTATTAATAATTCAAGCAAATGATGCGATAACCTCAGGTTAATTGGCTGTACTATTTGTACAGCATCTACATCTACATAATGCATGTTATTGGACCCCTCTTGGCATCTACTGCTTACATGTATGTTTAATGAGTCATGATTAACAAAATTCATGTGTAAATGATTCGTCCCCACCCCCCCCCCCCCCCCCCTCTAAAATAAAATCCTAGCTACGCGCTTGTGCAACATATGACCAGTATATAAAACATGTACATGTATCATTGTATGTCTACTCTACATGTAATGTACATACTGTACATCTACAGTACATGTAATCCTTGGTGTACATGATGCATTTACAACATGCAATGTGAATATATTGTGGCTTTTCTTTGAACAGGATGTCAGCAGTTCCAAAACATCCTGCACATAATATCCTGTACATATAGCTAGAGGAACCCATCACATTCATAATACCTGTAATGAATACAACAAAGAATGGCTGACACTCAGTCAAGTCTTCTTCACACATGATGCACTCAGTTGGCTTAGAAGAAAAACCAACAAAATAAAAATATGCTATTTCAAAATAAATAGAGGGTGAAGATGGAGGGAAGTAGCTTCACCCCCCCCCCCTCCACTTTGCATGCATACAGTTGTGATATGAGTCGAGATACAGAAATGTGAAGCGACTACAATTATTTATTTTTATATTACAGCAGCATTTTTAGGTGATTTACCATGTGATGTGTGAACCTGACATTGTGATTTAATAACAGATGACCTCCATGATTGCTCTACATTGCAACTCTACTGGTAACTCTACTGGTAGGCCTACATGTGGGACTACATGTGGGACTACATGAAGGACTACAGATGACCTTCATCAGTTCATGATTGCTCTACATGTACAGTGTACATTTTAAGTCTACTGGTAGGCCTACATTAAAGGTAAAGACCAGTTTTGGAAACGCCCCCCTCTCAAAAAATGAAGTTTCCTGGAATCATTAATTAGCATTGAATCCGCTATAAGCAGCTGGGCATGTACTAGAAAGAAACACCTTTTTGGAGGAATCCTACCAAGTAAGTATGTGAAAGAATATGTTTTGACTAATACAAGATGATACAAAATTTGCCGGGAAACGGCCTACTAATTGATATATTTGGTAAATTAGTTTATCTATTGGGACCAAATAGATAATACGCACGTGTCGCACACGTGTGCGTAGTCCCATATTTCTGTGTACAGTGCTTGTAACTTTACAAAGACTGGGCCAAATTTCTTATCATTTTGATGATTCCAGAACCTTGCAGTACACACCAATACTTATATGCTAGATGATCAACCTTTATTGATCGATTCCACAACGTTTCTTTCACAATGCAATCGCATGACCATAACTGGTCTTTATCTTTAAGGACTGCATGTGGGACTACCAGAGACGCCAAGTTCAAAGATCAGCAATGCGTGACATTTGCATGATTCGGCGCGCAGGCGCGCGGGCGAGGGTATAACACACGTATAAGGTATAGCGTTTTTTTCGAAATATAGCACGCGCGTTGTGCGTGAGAGCATTTCCAGACCCTCGAAATGCGTGATGTCACGCCTAATGCGTGACACTTGGTAGCTCTGGACTACATGTCTTATAGACCTACCTAAAGTACCTATACAGTATAGGTCCATGGTACAATGTCAGTACAAACTGCTGAGAGACAAAGAGAGAGAGCTAGAGAGAAGGAGAGAGAGATAGAGAGAGGCGGAGAGAGAGAGAGAGGGGGAGGGAGGGAGAGAAAGAGAGAGAGAGAGAGAGAGAGAGAAGGAGAGATAAATGTAGAGTGTGGGTGTGTGTGTGTGCTTGTACATGTATGTGCGTTTGTGAGAGAGAGAGAGATAGAGAGAGAGACAGAGAGTGTGAGAGTTGTTTACACTATTATGCAGTCCTAATACTATTTATAGCTGTATCTTCATGTATTGTTATGAGTATAACATAACAGGCCAACATCTCATTCTGTCATTCCTCTTCAAACTTTACATTTGTCAGTGAATTCTTGTTCAGAATACCCTAAAATATCTGCTAATTTCTTATCTTTCCTCTCTCTTCAAACCAGCAGTTAACTTGTTCAAATTCAAGTGCTTCAGGATGATTGTTTGGCTTTTACCAGCTAGTTCACATTATTCATGATATTTTACCCTGTACTGATCCAGTGGTTCCCATATTAAGCATACATGTATGGTAAAGACAAAATAGAACATACATGTACATGTATGTGAAAACTGAAAAGAGCGGGCTAGACATTCTTTGTATTGATTTGAGACATCCGATTCTACTCCTTACCAACCCTATGTGTGCTAAGCATTTACACATATTGAAAGAAATCACTTGTAAGGTATTATAACGCGCTATGTATAATGTACACTGTAAGAACCGTTCTATTACCAACTTAAAGAGAAGGTTGAGTTCTGGGAAGAGGTGAAAAATAATTTGTGAGCGTTATCATTCTTATACCCTTTCCTAACTGCACTGATTTTCGTCGGATGCATCCGGACGCATCCAATGAAACGGCCAGTTAGAAAGCAACAGAGGAGAAAAAGGTGATTAAATAGCCGATGAAAAGAAGAGAAATAGGCGATTAAATTCTCCTGCTCAAGAGCAGGAGAAATTCTCATTCTATCGGTGTGACACCGATGAAACGGCCAGTTAGAAAGCGTTAGGGAGAAAAAGGCGATTAAAACAGCGATTAAAATGGTCAAAGGTCGCAGTATACGCGTGCTTTATCGTAACCAGCTGTGTTTGTTGACTTATGGTTGAACATGCTGCATGCTAGCTAGATGGAGCGCGGGCTTAATAATTACGCCATAATTCTTCACTTCCGCGAGTGAATTTCACCGGCAGTTAGAAGGCGACAGGGGAAAACTGCGGTTTCACCTTTGTTTACACAAGGAAAATTCAAGCGGTATTTTCATTGGTGTAACTCCGATAGAAGCCAGTTAGAAAGCAGTATTATTATGCAAGTGTGGAAGAACATCAGATAAGACATGTTCCCTGAAAAGCATACAGTAGCTCTTCAAATGCCTTCATATTCTAAATATGTCATGTAACATCGTAAAACTCGGGGTAGGATTTTTACGCCACGTGTTCGTGTAGTCCCATATACATGTACATCTTTCTGTGTACAGTGTTTGTAACTTTACCAAGACTTGGCCACATTTCTTATCATTTTGATGATTCCAGAACCTTGCAATACACACAAATTCTTTTAAGCACTTTTTTTTCATCATGTAAATATCTATCACATGGATTCATATTTCATTATGATTTCTATTTGCAAAAAGAGAAAATATGAAGTTTTTATTATTAATAAGGGTGAGAAGTTGTTTGTCATGTACATATCTATATACAAGAGTCATATTTTTCAATTATTGGGGGGGGGGGGAGGGTATATAATTCATATCATTCAAAACAATATACCAGTCCACCTCCCTCATTCCTTTGTTGCCCTATTGTACATATACAATAGAGTTCACTCATAATATATTCAGGCTTGTCAACATGCATGTACAGAAAAAATGCCATTGTGTGTTGGATGCCCCATAGGGAGCTAAAATGATAGCCATTGGTCCATCAACAAATTTGATGAATTGTATTTATTCAATTTGTGCTTTCGATGCCATTATATTCCTGCCAGCTCTCCAATTACGATAAGTGCTTTAACTAAACCAGGAAGCGTTGCTACAAAGGACTGCACTTATCAATTCCTGTTATCGTTTTGATGTGGCAGACCGTCAGGTTTTTGATTCCACAGTTGTTTGCTGTATATCCAGCAAGGCTTATGGGTTGATGTACCGTTGATGTGAAGTACCGGTATAAATGTATCAAAACTGCCCTAGATTTTGGCAAGGAATCTCAAACAAAAAATATTAGTATACCGTTTGTGTATTTGAGTGATATTGTCAAGCAAACATATGTAACTACATGTATCAAGGGATAGAAGTAAACATACAACACTCATTAGCCATTGGATGGAAGGTGACATTATTTCAGCCTAGAAATAATAATAATTCTGAGTTATTTGGTGTTAACAAAATCTTAACAATGAGCATACTGTAAATGTACACAACGATGCAAACACTCAACTGCTGCATGTATTTTGTACTATTGTACATGTACATTATGTTGTACTACTGCTTTTTGTACTACAGACACCAATGCTTGAGGCATGGACTGCACATACATGTATACTGTACATGTACATGTATGTACATGTGTACATTGTACATGTACTGCACAATTCTGTCAAAAGTACAAATCTTTTCTTCTTCAGAATACTATACTGTGCAAAAAGTGTAATGAACAATTGGATTATAATTTGTTTGTTAATAATTAAATAAGAATCATACATGCTGGAGCAGAATAGTAAATGGAGGATAAAAGTAGGGGGAGGATAAGTAGGGGGAGGATAAGTACACTGTAGGGGCCGGACCGCCGGAGGGGAAGGGGGAGAAGGGAAGGAGGGGTCGAGGAGTGGGTGGTGGCACAAGGAGGAAGAAAGAGGAAGAAAGAGAAAGAGGAGAAGAAGAAGTAAGATGATGGGGAAGGGGGAGGGGTGTAGAAGGGGGAGGGAGGAGGGAAGGAAGGGAAGATGGGGGAGGGAGGAGGGAAGGAAGGGAAGGAAGGGAAGAAGAGGGAAGGAAGGGAAGGAAGGGAAGAAGGGGGGAGGAGGGAAGGAAGAGAAGGAAGGGAAGAAGGGGGAGGGAGGAGGGAAGGAAGGGAA
The DNA here is from genome assembly GCA_035222895.1 of Strongylocentrotus droebachiensis. NCBI lineage: Eukaryota > Metazoa > Echinodermata > Echinoidea > Camarodonta > Strongylocentrotidae > Strongylocentrotus > Strongylocentrotus droebachiensis. The sequence continues at coordinate 1,127 of JAVYIG010009423.1, read as the reverse complement.
GAAGGGGAAAAGGGAAGGAGCAAGAAGAAGGGAAACACTGGAAGTAGGTTGGAGAGAAGGAGAGGTGGGGAGGGCCGATGGGGAGGCAGGGAAGAGGGAGGGGAGGTGGAGAGGGGAGGGTAAAGAAGAAGAAGAGGGTGGTTATCATATTGATGATAATGTTGGACTGTTGGTAATGATGATATAGGATAATTGTGATAATGAATTAATGATAAATATATAAGAACTATGGTGATGATCATGATGGCCATTATCATGATAGAAAAGGAAGATAGAAATTGATTAGACTACAATCATTTGTAATTATTGAAATAACAGCAAATGTAGTAAACATCCTAGTCCAACTCCTAGAGTAATTTCGACATCATCATGCCATGGTCATTAATTATCAACACCAACTTGTACACCTCCACAGAGTTCTTTTTGCTCACTAAACAATCTACATTCATAATCATAGTTCATAATTCATATATTGATTTTTAAAAACAATTTCAAGTAGATCTACATGAAGTAGACCCTTTTAAAAAGGCTAGACTCTATTTGACAATAAATATACTCACATTTCTAGAATATATTGTTGTATCCCCCAATACTAATTGATGCGTTTCCCATCTTCTCATGAATTTTAAATTCAAGATTTTGTTCACAACTGTATTAGCATGGTTTATTCGACATATTTGTATGCCGCTTTCATGGATCAATTTGTATTTTAGTTCTCCACAATCGGGTCCATAAGCTCCAGAAAATCCCATTGTTCTTCACCAAGTTTAATGTTTCTTCAAAAAAAAAAAAAATTCTTTCTTCCTGTTGTCCACCTAGTTTTAAAAAAACTTGATGATCACTGCACTCAGCTCAGTCCACTCCATAGAATCAATTGTCGTCACCATTTTAGCAACAACAAATAATACACAAATATGATTCCATGCGTAGGCTGAAAAACGATGTTCATTTAGGAATGTAACTAATGTAATGAGAGTTGAAAAGTCCGAGTCGATTCTGCACATCGGCCGCTTCGTCTCGTCGATGACGTATACGCTTCAATTGCCGGAGCCACAATCACACGTTCACCGTCTTCACTTCAGATTTCTATGTCGTGTTGTCAGTGTTAATGACTGTTCTAATATTCA
>JAVYIG010009422.1:0-78542 GCA_035222895.1 Strongylocentrotus droebachiensis | reverse complement strand
TGGGTCCCCCACTTCCCTCCACTCATAATCATTTTGGAAGAAATTTTGATGAGATACTGTCAAGTGTCAATGATACCACAACAAACTCTATTTTAAAATCATGCTCATTTTGATTATCAATGACATTAATCATAGCAGGGTAATAGAATATTTACAGTGTACAGTGTATGTTACTATTGACAAATGCTGACCTTTGTAATAAGGCAGGCTATGAATGTTACAGGTGATGAAACCTTTGTTGATTCTTTGGGAGTACCAATTATTCAAATTTTGCAATCAAGATTATTGAGTAAATGCATCTTGAAAATCCATGATGACTACAATTTTCTATTCCCATATCGTACCGGTAGAGCTATCAAGCCAGGGTAGCTTATTTCTTTATCATTCTTTTCCTAGCTGGCAATATGTAGTTTCATGATAGAGGAAAGATCAATTTAAAGGCCATCTGTTCTAGTTTGGCTGGAGGGATTAGACCACCCAGGGTGGTCACTGACAGGTGGCTATCTCATCAACTCGGCTTTCAAGTAACATAAGAAAAAGAGGATCATGGGGGGACCAAAGGTCACCAATTAGGCATTGTTTTCTATATAGAGGGAGCAAGTCACTACAAGTAGTACAATAGGCCTTCAACAAATATCTGTCTGAGAAACAGCTCTAAAGCACATTCATTTTAAGTATTGTCATTTATCATATTTATTTTTCAATTTTTCAGAGACCTTGTAGCTAGTTCATCTAACATTGGTGCTAATGAGGGAGGAGAAGATTACATGAGAAACAAATTAAAAGATGCAGAAGAAATTATATCGAGAATGGAAAAGGAAAGTAAAGGAAAAATTCAGGATACAAGGCAGCAGCAGGCATCAGGTCAGTATTGCAGAATTGTGAATATTTAATCTTTGTATCTTTGTGTGTATTTCATTTTTTCTTTTTCTGAATCAAGCAAGATTTTTTTAATGTAAAGTACTATTGAATACTATTGATTGCATGTGTTAAGTCATTAAATGTGTCATATTTCATTCATTCAAATTAGGCCTAATTCAAATCAATATTTAGTATGTATTTATGCCCCAATTAACGGAATGTATTGATTTATAACCACACAATGTTAACTCAAGTGTACATCATGTACTGAAAGCATGCACATTTTGGGGATATGGGATAAGTCGTTGAGTGAAATGCAAACCTTTCCTCATTCTTCCCGTTTGTTTTTGGTATTGATAATGTACATATATATATATAAAGCACCAATTATCAGTGTCATTTGACATGATGATTTTCCATACCACAATTTAATCATGTTTTGCTGCGATTTCGGAGTTAGACACGTGCTCAAAGACAGATCATTATTAACATTGAACTTGTCTGAAAAGGTGAGATGGAATGAAATGAAAAAATAAAGGATCAAAATAAAAATGACCAGCAGAGAGAGAGAGAGAGAGAGAGAGAGAGACCGAGAGACCCCAATAGAGTGATGCGATGCAGGATCCTGCTTTGTCAAAGTACTTTAATATCCAGAACAAGAACCAGAGATGAAGAGGGATAGAGATTGTCAGTAATATATGCCTTAAGGGAGATAGAAGAAGAGAACAAGAGAGAGATAGGAAGAAAGAAACACCAGGCAATGGTGAAACTTGACCAGCTTAACAAATTGTTCCAATTTCATAAGATCTCACTTCTGCATTTTGTTTACATTTTTAAAGATTTCACTGGATGAAATGCATGTATACAGTAGGTTTGTATCGTGTTTGTGTGCTGCACAGAGTTTAGACTGCACCAGAGTAACGTGAAACAAATCTTTCCCTACTTCTGTTTCCTTTGCTGTGATCACATTTTGCTCAGGACTGGAAGACTGGGACAAAACTATTTATACCAAGCTAACATTTTGGCGCACAGGGCACACAGGGTACATTTTTATCAGGGTCAAAGGAAGGGCACATCCTTTGCCCACACAGGTGGTACTCAGCCTCGGCAGTAAAAGTTTAATTGATTTGATTTGATTTGGTAAAAGCCCAATTCGGCTGTTAAGCTGTTTTACAATGGGGCTGTGCATCCTTGATTCGTGCCAAATAATGAGCCGCACACTGCTCTGATTTTGCTGCAGCACGCGTATGGTCACCCTTTTTTGCTGTGCAACTAAATGTACATACAATTGTTGATTTGTATGTATGTAATCCGTCACAGTCGAATCGGATCTCAGATTAATGTAATTGAAATAAATGAAATTGTAGAGAGTGTAAAACTTTGGATTTGGAAGACAAGAACTTTTACTCAAGGGATTTTGTACTTGCTATTGTTATATACCGGTAGTGAAATGAAGTGAATTGGTGATGGACAGAAAAAATTACATTTGAATGATGTCATTGCTTTTAAGATGAGAAATTTCTTTCATGGAACTGTATACAATTACAAGTACTAGTAAAATTTATAGATTTTTCTATTAAACTGGATGCTGTAGTTCTGTTGTATACCTGACCTGTATGACATGATCAGGAGTTTTGTACAACTTGTTTTGCAACTCGTAAAGAGACGTTATTTCAAGGGAATTACTGTTCACCCTTTTATCTCCTCGTTGTAACCTGAATGGTAAAGATGAGCTCTAGTTCTGGTAATGGTGAAAAAACAACATTGAAACAGTTTCTATTCATCTTCACACCAATTGTTAAGCAGTACAAATATTTTTCCAAAGCAATTTGAAAGAAATTGTGTTTTAATGTGAGGTTTTATAGCCTTGACCTGAATATGCGCCTCCATAGAAATGGGTTGGGTACACAACTACAAAGATCAACCATTAATCATTTGTATTTATTTGAAAAACAAACTTTTGGATGAAAATAAAAAGAGAATGGTCCCATATTGTACAATTTTATCAAAATGTGATAAATCACTCCAGGCACACAACAGGAAAATCAGCTAAAGATAGGGGGTATTGTATGCATTGATATTTATTTATTTATGCCTTGGCCTGGTCTTGCGTGTTAAAGCCTAGCCTTTCTGGGTTTGGGCCTTGCAAACAACACTGATGTACAAACATGACAATCTCATATTATTTGACGATTTTTGTAGGTAATATATTAAATATATTATACAATATGATACTAAAATTGCACATAAGTTGATTTCTTGTAAAGTGTTTGCAGTCATGTTGAGAGAGCTGTTTTTACTGCATACAGTATTTGCTTCTCTTCTATTATATAGTGGGATTTCATTATACCAATTAGTCAATTTATATATTAATTTTGAAGTGTTACCAGTGCTCTTTTTGAGCTTTCCAGATCTGATTTATTCACCAATCCCATGCATTTTCTTATAACAATGATTCCTGAAAATATTTTCAGATGACATTTCTTTTCCCTCCTCCTTTCATTGCACTAATGATGTTTTCCTAGTGTTGGAGATATATATACGCGTGATATGTGATGAGAAACTAATTTGCTAAATTTGCTAGGAATATATCATCCATCAAGTTGGGTGAACCAAACTCCCCTGACAGATAATTTATTGAGCCCTTTACCAACACAGTATCCTTGCCGACACATTACAAACATTACTGTATGATGGGGGGGGGGGGGGGGGGGTATTAATGCTTTGGAGCCTTTTGAGGTGGGATCACCAGAGGATTTGATATCCGTTATTTGATATATCATGCATACAAATGTAGGCTGTTTTTCTTAGCACAAATTGTATGCTGCGTTCCAGTGGAACGTCCTTATTTAATATGTCCAAAACACTATGACAAAATCTTACAGGTAAGGTCATTTTTAATATATGCATCCACCGTTTTATGATAACTCATGACATTGGTCAAACTTCTTTAAAAAAAAAAGAATGGTCTATCAGTATTGTGAAATAAAAACAAAGTATCTTCATCAAACACTCGTGTAATATTAGTGCTGTAAGTCAGACGCTATGTTCGTGTTCGGTTCGGTTCGGCAGAGTTCGGCAATTTTTCACCCGAACTTGGTTCGGTTCGGGGTTCGGTAATATTATAATAGCAAGCAGCGTTATAGCCACGGCGGTCGGCAATGGGCGGGCTGCGAATTTTTTTTCCGTACTCGAGAGGGCAAATACCCCATGTGCGCATGCGCGTGGACTTGTGATTTCTCTGCTACTTCCCATACGAAATGTACATGTATTCGCATCTACTGTGCACGATTCGCGTTCTACGAGTAAACGATGGCATAGTAGTCTTCAAACACAGACTCTGATTTGCCAGTTTGACAAAACAATTACGCATATATCGTGCGTAGCAATAGTACTAGTATTCAAGTCTGAGTAGTTGTATGATTCAGACATTTTAGTGCTTACAGAAATGCATCCCAAATTGAATAGCATGGTATAGTAGTCTGCAAGCACAGACGCTAATCGGACAGTTTGACAACATAGTGTCTTGAGTAGTGCTTTATATTCAAATATGTGTAGTTTTATGATTCAGACCCTACTGGTGCGTGTATTGGAAAGGCATCTCAACTTGCAGAGTGGCATAGTAGTCTGCAAGCACAGACGCTAATCTGACAGTTTGACAAAATAGTGTTATTCAAGTCTGAGTAGTTTTATGATTCAGACCCTACTGGTGCGTGTATTGGAAATGCACCTCAACTTATAGAGTGGCATAGTAGTATGCAAGCACAGACTCTCCTTTGACAGTTTGACAGAATAATATAGGCCTATTGTGTATTGAGTAGTGCTTTTATTCAAGTTTTCGTAGTTTTCTGTGTTGTGCCACTGCTCTCTCACTCTCTCTCTCTCTCTCTCTCTCTTTCTCTCTCTCTAGCTCTCCCTCCAGTATGCTCGCACTCTCTGTATTACTTTTATTTATAATCATGGTCTGCTGAGAGCCAGAAGGATGTTAACTCTTAACACAACGAATGCCCTTCTGGCTCTGAACAAACGATAGTAGGCCTATATATGATAAACCCACACACCATAAGGTCAGAGAGTGCGAGCATACTGGAGGGAGGGCTAGAGAGAGAGAGAGAGAGAGAAAGAGAGAGAGATATGGAGAGAGAGAGAGAGAGAGAGAGAAAGAGTGTGAGAGAGCAGTGGCACAATACATAGGCCTACCATGGGGTCTGGAATCATTAAACTACACAAACTTGCATAAAATCACTACTCATCAATACACAATATATTATTATGTCCTTGCAGACTACTATACTACACTCTACACATTGAGATGCATTTCTAACGCACGCACCAGTAGGGTCTGAATCATACATCTACGCAGACTTGAATAAAGTACTTCTCAGCACACTACTAGTATGTTGTCAAACTGTCAGATTAGCGTCTGTGCTTGCAGACTACTATACCATTCTATACAAGTTGGCGACTTGAATAAAGTACTTCTCAGCACACTACTAGTATGTTGTCAAACTGTCAGATTAGCGTCTGTGCTTGCAGACTACTATACCATTCTATACAAGTTGCAATGTATTTCCATATGCACTACTGGGTCTGAATCATACAACTACACAGACTTGAATAAGCACATCGCGACACATACGCATATTGATTTGTCAAACTGGCAAATCAGAGTCTGTGTTTGAAGACTACTATGCCATCGTTTACTCGTAGAACGCGAATCGTGCACAGTACATGCGAATACATGTACATTTCGTATGGGAAGTAGCAGAGAAATCATAAGTCCACGCGCATGCGCACATGGGATTTTTGCTCTCTCGAGTACGGAAAAAAAATTCGCGGGCGGGCTGGCTGGCCTGCCGGGCCAGACCAGCACGGAGGACTTCTGCACACTGCTTCCGACCAGCATGAATTCACATTAAAAAAGTGCTCTAAACGTAATTATTTGTGAAGAAAAATACTACTCACATTCGTATTTCCGTCTTGAATCATGTTTTATTTTCAATTTTAAAAGAATCATGTTTTCAATTTGTCAATAAATGATATTTTGTGAAGATTTTCCGAGACGGTTGTTGTCTATTGTTAGAGCCATGAAAGCTGCCATCTTGAATGGCTCGTCAAGAACTGTTTTTTATAAGTTTTTTTTTTCAATAGGAAAAATAGAAAATCGCTATTTTTCCTGAATAAATAAATACCATACTATAATATATTTTTATTATATTATTTATATTGTAAAATTTGTCCGATATTGTTACAATTAAAATATTAATTTTTGGTTGAGCTGAACTTGGTTCGGTCACGCACATGTATTCTTGTTTATGGCTTGCGATCGCGACGTTCTGTGCGTACATGTAGCGTGGTCAGGATTTGGGATTTAAATGGCGCCAGTGAAGTCGCGCCCACCACTGGATAGGCATAAATCACAAAGGCGGAAAATGGAAAAAAAAAAGTAAATATAAAATAAGCAATCATGACATGAAAATTAGGTACAAAATGACTAGTTTATTAGCTTGCAAAAACGTTTACATTTTTCTGCCGAACATCCGAACCAGGCCTTTGCGTTCGGTTCGGTTCGGTTCGGTTCGGAAGTGCCATGTTCGGCGAACTTTCGTTCGGTCCGGCGGTTCGGCTACAGCACTACAGTGTATGTAATATCTATTTTAAGGGAAAACTTAAAACTTCTCTTTATAAGCAAAGAAAATTATCAATTTATGAACATCATTTACTTGAGTGGTACTTGTCACAGTAGGCATTGTCCTAGAAAGACATACGGTACAGGTAATTGTACAAGGTAATTTGAAAAAAACAATATCATATAATATTTTGTGCTGGTAGTAAACAGTTTGATTGGTTACATTAGCTACTGTAAAGTTACAGGCATAATTCAACCAAGTTGTAGGCTTATTCCTAAATGTATTAAACTCTAATTGGCTTTAAAAACAAGTGTAGCATGTTCATTATTCAAAAGGTTTTATTCTGCTTTGTCTTTGCTTTTAATCATTCACTACAAGTATGCAGAAACACCAAAGTATAAAATGTACTCATATTGAAGCTTTTAATAGTAAATGGGAAAAAAATGGTGTTTGTGAGTGCATGTGTGTGTGTGTAATAAAAAATAGTCTTTTGTCTGATCGACAGTATGGAAGCTTCACTATGCAAATAAGTGAATATATAAAGCTAATAAGTATAAGCTTTGACAATGTCAAATAGAACAAACCATCTACAGTTTAGAAGGCAGATATACAATGCTAATCAATAGGCCTGTATAATTGGTTTTTCAAGCCAATTTAAGTAGGCTTCATACTGGCCAGCCATCAATAATGTTTTGTCTAATTCTGTGGTCATCTGTGCATTTTTGATCTCTTTTGCAGGCAGCGAGTGAAATTATTGATTTATTTAATGAACCAAAAATGATGGATTGGGAGGCATTGTTGCCAAGTACATCTGTGTAGTTTTTAACACGTTTTAATACTTATAGATATTGAATGGACTAATGAAGCTCTTTTATTACTCTAGATGACTGAAATAATCAACTGTGTACATGTAGCTAATTAACTATGGTCAAGAAATAATATACTCTATGTGTCATGATCAGGGTTATGAAGGACAGTGGCCTTTTGATAGATCTAGACAAAGAAGTGAAGCCTAAATGGCCCTTGGGCATGGCAGGGGTCTAATTATCGTGTGTATGGTATTTTTCTTCATAGTCACTTGTAGTAAATTAGATTAAATTTATTCCAAATATCATTACTTTGATACTTAATACACTGTAGCAAGAAATAGCTGTAGACGTTTGAGCCTACTAGACTGAAATTAAAGACACCAACTACTGTTTGTAACCTATAATAGCAAATCATAAGTGTTATTTTGGATAGCAATATTTTGTAGAATTGATTTTGCAGATTAAACACAATAAAAAGAAAAGGATTTAAAAAACACATACATGTACACTACATTACAATTATTTTTAATGATACTTGCCAGGATAAAGTTCGCCATCATGAATTAGGGTTATGGATAATTTAGACTAGGTAATTATTTTCCACCAGAAATCTTTCATCTTGTACTCAGTCTTACAGTCATGAATATACACATGATATTCTCTTCATGTTTACTCTATGGCAATCTTCATTTTTTTTTAATGACATTCTTATTAAATGTTGTTTTTGACAATTATTTTTAATGATACTTGCCAGGATAAAGTTCGCCATCATGAATTAGGGTTATGGATAATTTAGACTAGGTAATTATTTTCCGCCAGAAATCTTTCATCTTGTACTCAGTCTTACAGTCATGAATATACACATGATATTCTCTTCATGTTTACTCTATGGCAATCTTCATTTTTTTTTAATGACATTCTTATTAAATGTTGTTGGGAAGTGGGTCAGAGTCCCTTCAGACTGAAATTAAAAAGAACAAAAAAAACAATTAACAGGAATGTTGACAATGAAGTGACAAATTTTGACTAAGTTAGACCAGGAATCAGTACTTGTTTCAAAATTACTTATTACAGATGAATAATCTTTCTTTTTCAGACTCAGATTCCAATCAACAGTACTGTGGGTCGGAGCCCTCGAACGCCTATGAGAAGATTCGAAGGAAAGTGGATAATGGAGTGACAGAGATCTGGTACTACATGAGGTCACAACTCAACCAACTTAAAAAGTCCAGCGGAGATCAGAAAACACAAGTTAAAATTGATCAGATTTTAGAAAATGGTGGAGAACAGCAAAGGTGAGTTTGTTTGTTTGTTTGGTTTACTTGACTGCTATTATTAAAAGAAAGCATGTTTTTGCTGCAAGTAAGCTACCAGAGGAACAACGGCTTTAAGTCCTCTCTAAGGGACTTGCAGAGCTGCTAACCAGTACGATTTAATCGTATTTATTACGATTATTAGAAGTAAATACAGTACGTATTTTGTGTGTGTGTTTGCCATTTTCAATGGCAACATGCCCATTCTGTCCTGTAAAGTATCCTACAAGCATCTCACATCAGCAATTTGGGAATGTTCATTGGTTCATCGAGAAAGCATGCATATTCAACCAATGATCCATACAAAAATTCTTCCTGTATGTAGAAACTGTAAGAGGCATTGATCAGTGTTTTTTTTTTTAATACAATTTTTGTCGGTAAAATACAACTTTTGGGATTAAGAATACAGTTTTTGAACTCCAGAGGTTGGCAGGCCTGGACTTGGTAATGAGGATTAATGCCTTACCAAACTGCACTAGCAAATCGATTTGGTTTCTAACTTGGGACCTCCTGGTTATGAAACCACTGTTCTACCACTGAACCATCACGCTGACTGACTGTAGCTGTATGCCAAGCAAGCAATGAGACATACGGTACATGTATGTTAAGTAATGTACTGGGAGTTAAAAAAGTACTGCATTAAATGATATTTTATCTGAATGATATATATATGTGTGTGTAATGTAATTACCCAAAAGTGACTTTGTAATCATATCTAGTCTAAAAGTTGAAGGTTAAATGAATCAACAGTCATTCATGGTATGTGGCTTCCCCCTGTCCTATCCCATGTGCTGATACACAAGTATTTATTAACTCTTAACTGCGTGATTGATTATCCCTGCTTTTGCCACATGTTAATGATCCATGTTCATGATCCATGCCTATAGGGAGATTAACACGGCAGTATGTCTATTTGAAGTTAAGGTTGTGGTTATAAACTTTGTTTGATCTTGTACGGGACCCTTGTGGATGCACTCGTGGTTATGAAACTATGTAAAACATTTGTGGTGTTCTGGACGTAGATTTCGTTAGTGCCGAGCCCTGTCTATTGACATTGAAGATACCAGTAAATTTATAGTCTGAGGCCACTACCAGTATTTTCAAAATTTTACCCTCAAATACTGCTCATTTAAAGGTACTTTGTCCCATTTGCAGGCCCAACAAAATGAAAAGGTAAAATTCCAACGGCATTTGAAAGATAACACTAATTTAGAACTTCCCTATAAAAAAAAAGGGGGGGGGGGCATGACAAGGTCTTTAAAGGTACTATGTCCCTTTTGCAGCCAACCTCAAATTCTGTAGAACTTTGCAGGAATTATGAATATGTCATGTATGTCCTATCTGTGAAATTTAAAGTTAGCAGTGTCCTAATATTCAAATTATGCAAGGAAACCCATTTACATGCTAGACTTCACTGTCAGACACTATTGAGTGACTGACAGGCTTTTTTTCTTCTTTGGTAATAACATACATAAAATGAGCTTTAAAGGGTACATGAGCATTTGTCTACATCAATAACCCACTTCTTGTAATGGTCAAAATTAAACTGATTGAATCTTTGCGCAGCATAAAACGTATGACCATTCGGTACAATAATCTGAAAATCAAGACTATTACTTATTGGCTCTATAGCTACTAAGTTGATTTGACAACTAATAGTCTTGATTTTGCCACTTGAAGACATTTTCAAGCCCCATCTTTTTTAGGGAAGTTCTAAATTAGTATTATCTTTCAAATGCCGTTGGAATTTAGCCTTTTCATTTTTTTTGGCCTGCAAATGGGACATAGTACCTTTAAGTGGGAAAAAACGACTATTATTTGTCGAATCGACTAAAGACAAATGCTCATGTACCCTTTAGGCCCTACAGCTCATGTTATGTATGTTAATACCAAAGAAGAAAAAAAGCCTGTCAGTCACTCAATAGTGTCTGACAGTGAAGTCTAGCAAGTAAACAGGTTTTCTTGCATAATTTGAATATTAGGACACTGCTAACGTTTAAATTTCACAGATAGGACATACATGACATATTCATAATTTCTCCAAAGTTCTACAGAATTTGATGTTGGCTGCAAAAGGGACATAGTATCTTTAAACTATAAGCCACAATATATTTTCCCTCTGATCTTCCCCCTTCAGTTTTTCATATGATATCTTAAATTCAATGGCAAAGTCAGGAAAAAAAAATATAGATGGTTTGACAGTTAAAATGAAACTTGAAACCGCCACATACATCATTTTGGGCAGCTTTAGTCCTCAGCATCTTATGAAGAGTGAACTTAACTATGATAATATGACGTTGTACATACATGAATACCATATCATCCCCTCAGGAGTGACGCATGTGTCCTCAGACTGCCGAAGAATAATTTAATGCTGAGCCTTGGATAGATATGAAGATTACCACTTGATTTCTCATGTCTCATTTTAGACTCATTACTTTGTAAAGTATAGTTTGAATAGCTTGAATCCTGCTTTCATTTTTCCAGTAAGCCTTGTCTTGACTTATGTACAGTGTATGTATTAGATGTTTGAATAAAGAGTTATTAGACACTGAACTATACTGAGCCTCCAATAGATTACCGCTTTATTTCTTATGTCTCATTTAAGACTCTGCTCTCTGTATAGTATAGTTTGGATAGCTTGAATCTTGATGAAATGTTCCCGCTTTCAAGTTTCCCAGTAAGCCTTGTATTTGATGGCTTACCAGCTAAGTATCAGATGTTTAAATGAAGAATGATTAGACGCTAAACTTTTAAGTCTGCGGTAGATGCAAAGATTGCGAATTATTGTTTAGGGCTTAAGCCTACATGTGTATGAAACAGTGGATGACAGGCAGCTTGAAAGAAAAGGATGTTTTATTTCAGACTTAAAGGTATAGAATAGTTCTGGTCTTGCGATTGCATTGTGAAAGAAACGTTGTGGAATCGATCAAAAGAGGTTGATCATCTACATTGTAGCATATGAGTACTGGTGTGTACTGCAAGGTTCTGGAATCATCAAAATGATAAGAAATTTGGCCCAGTCTTGGTAAAGTTACAAGCACTGTAAACAGAAAGATGTATATGGGACTACACGATATCTATCCAGTCCGGATAGATATAATAATTTACCAAATATATCAATTATTAGGCGGTTTCCCGGCAAAATTTGTATCATCACGCATTAGTCCAAACATATTCTTTCACATGTTTGGTAATAAGAGCTTCCATTTCATTTTTTGAGAGGCACGGGCGTTTCCAAAACTGGTCTATACCTTAAAAGGTCACATCAATAATTATGCTGGTCAGACAATTTTTATGTTGGTTGATCACAAAATAGGTAGTAGATCACTCTGGGAGGGGGGGGGGGGGGGTGGAGTTTAAGATTTTTATTTAATAAAATGTTCCTCCATTCTGAAATGCAAAGTTTCTCTTAAGTGACTTCTAAGTCCTCAGATGTCTGAAGAATAAACAACATTGAACTTTGCAAAGCCAGGAAATCGTAGATATGAAGTATTGGAGATTAAGAGTAGACATTGAAGGAGTATGTGTCACAGGATGGTAGGCAGCTTTAAAGACTTTCAGGATTTAAAACAAGACATGTTGACCTTAATATGCAGATGAGTACCTTGAGTTTTTGTTCATTCCAAGGGTTAAAATAAAGTTATACATTTCAAGTCGTGTATGCATAATGTATGTGAGTGCTGAGTGTGGGAGTGATAAAAGAGCTGAAAGTAAAGCAATTTTCAGTGTTATAGGGCTTCAAGATTTTTTAATAACCTTTCACTGCATTTGGATAATTGATAGGCAATGAATTTGCTGAACGTCAAAATGGCAAGTTCCATGCAGATAATCATAAATTTTGTGGGATATTTTGTCACAGAGAGAAAGGATGAGTAATATTTTAAGTATCGATCCGAAGAGGAGGCAAATTTGATTATCACTAACTATTCCTATCTTTTCTTATAGTAATGTGAAGTGTTTTGTTTTTGTTTTGTGTGTCTATTTTGAGCCAGAAGGATGTTAACATATATGTACTTTAACACAGACCTGACATCATTATGGCTCTGAACACAATACTGTCCAGTTCAAAATTGAAAGGAATATCAAAGACATCATTTTTGATTTGCAGATTTTTAATCAGGCTTGTTATATACATAAGCATTAGTAGATATATAATATATTAAATATTTTGAAATACATGCAATTAAGATTGACTAATAATTTGCAAAGAAATGCAGGCCAGCTACAATTTTACAAAAACAAATAATACCAAATTATACTACCGGCAGTCAAAATGTTGTACAGAGTTTCGGGTAAACCTATACTTTGCTTGCCCATAATCATCCCTCAATATATTTTAAGTGTGTGAGAGAGTATCGCATCCTTTGTATATTTCCTGTATTTAATTTTATGACACTTTGGTTTCAAGAGATGATTAAAGGATGGTTTTAACGATTCAATTTTATTACACTGACTTACAGTGTAAGTGGTACTCAGTAAAATGGCTTTTTGGCTGTGGCTCTGCCAGGTCGTGATAGTTGTCTTGCTTGATTTTCAGAAGCACTGTATATTAAAGTATGGTTGTGTTATTTCTAAAAACCTGTGAACTTATGTGATAAAACCTACCGTAGATAGAAGTTGGTCTTCAGTCAGTTTTTAAAAAGGTTTGTGTGGAGGAATGTTGATATAGGAAAATCTATCCTTATCTATCTTTAATAGAAAACCTTTATTCTAAAAGAATTAAAGCAGGAAAATTAGAGAAGCAGACTGGAGAAATTTTGAATGGAATCGGACTTGAAAATCAGAAAGTAATGTATTTTGGAAAGTTATAATAACTTACGGATAGGCACTTCAAATTGGGTAAATCAGTAATTATTCTGTGATGTGGTGCCGGAGATCTTTCCCATTTGTTCCAACACAAAAACTCACTAAAATGTTTTTCTTCTTCAAAATGTAAGACTTGGGAGAGTCTTATCTTTATATAGGACCTACAATAATGCTATTCATGTTATTTTTTAGTAGTACCCCAAGAAAGAAGACAGTTATGAAGAGAAAAAAAGAAGAATATATTTTGTACATGAGGAATGTGAGAGTTGTCCATGAACACAATTCACTGACAAAATTGCCAATTTGAGTCACATAGCTGTAGTGATCTTGTATTTCAAACATTCATAACTCTGTTATTATTGGTCGGATTTATTTCAAACTTTTTCTATTCTGTTTTTCTTATTTTCAGCTTTTTCTGCTTTAATAATAATGAACTTATAAAGGGTGGACCATGACATATCTTAAATTATATTATATCATATCATATCATATCATATTCAAATTTATTGTCCAATGATTGGAAATTTGTTTCATTTGCATGTCAGTACAAGATTACAAATTATAAACATCAATAAGATACAGATGGGTACAAAGTAGAGCATTTAACTTGAACATAGGTAACAACAAATGCGATAGTTCAACATGCAGACTAAAATTCGATTCATAATTCAGACTAAGTAGTTAAATTCAATTCATAGTTCGGATTAAATTCAGATTAAATACAATTAAAGATTCAGACCAATTCAATTCGTAATTCAGATGAAATCCATTTCAAATCCCGATCACATTCAATTCGTAATTCAGATTAAAATAAAATTAACAAAATCAAAATTATAGCTTCCCCCTCTCAATATTCTTTGCCTTTGTTCCATTTCAATTCACCCATGCTTGTTATTTACAATCCCTCAACAACAATTATGCAGGTAATAATCATCTACTTCAACACTATTAAGTAGGAACACAATGGATCATCGACTGCATTTTTGTCAAAGAATCAATGATCATATTAGCATAGTGAATCCCCTGGGAACTCGGTCTCCTAATGATACCCACCACAAAAATCCATATTTTAGAAAGATGTTATAACCAAAGAGATACCTATTTGTATTGTCTTGTCTGCTCTATGTCCTTGTCTTTGTCATTAAAAAAGATTTCCCACTGGCTCACTTGACTCTTGCATTGTTTTTCCAAAGAGTATCTCTTTTGTTTTTCATAGTATCTTTCCTTCCAACAAATGCAAGTTATTCTTGAATTTTATCATTGTCTTTCATAGTATCTTTCCTTCCATCAAATGCAAGTTATTCTTGAATTTTATCATTGTTTATCATAGTATCTTTCCTTCCATCAAATGCAAGTTATTCTTGAATTTTATCATTGTCTTTCATAGTATCTTTCCTTCCATCAAATGCAAGTTATTCTTGAATTTTATCATTGTCTTTCATAGTATCTTTCCTTCCATCAAATGCAAGTTATTCTTGAATTTTATCATTGTTTTTCATAGTATCTTTCCTTCCATCAAATGCAAGTTATTCTTGAATTTTATCATTGTCTTTCATAGTATCTTTCCTTCCATCAAATGCAAGTTATTCTTGAATTTTATCATGTACCACATATTGATTTAAAGCACCATTAAAATTGTGGGAGGGAAGGAGAATGCACGATGTGCCGTGAGTGGTTTTGAAGAAAATACAGAATAACATACAACATAACAGAATATTCCCATCAACCCAAGTCCAACTCGGGTTCAGTGCACACCTTAATCTACCTGAGCACATAAGGGTGTGTCAAATTGTCTACTCACAAGTGGCCTCTACATGTATGTGAATAGATGGTGTATTAAACTTTTTGCAATACCTCTTTAGCAGTAACATTTGAAGCTCAAATCCATATATATAGTAAAGTGTTATGAAACCTCAACATACAGAGCATCGTGTGATTAGGGGATTGGTACACTTTAAGTTTTCTCAAAATAATGGCTCATTTTCATCAATGTCATTTATTTGATTTCATTTCATTTATTGGTTTCTGCATCTTTTTTTTCATCATACATTTTCATGAACATAATATGGTTTGATACAATATTTCATATACAGAAAATGTATGAAATTAAACAAATATATTGAATGCATAATTAACATGCATTAGATGCAGGAGGGCTACAGCATGAGCAAAGTAGCTTTACGTGCCCGCAGCCCTCAACTTAGATACAACAATAAGAATTAAAAAGCAGATGAGAAGAAAAGGAAAGGGGAGAGAAGGAGCGTTGGCTTTCTTTTAATACAATAAAACTTATACATCTGCTGATTGAATGCAGGTTCATTCATGGATGGATAAACGATGCTAGGTCATGGACGATTACACATTATTGGTTGAGTGTACAGTAACTGTTCACACAAACATAAATAGTAGAATGACACACGACAAGGGGTAATGTAGGAAGTTTCCAAATAAAGCTGCACAGAAATTAATAGTCCTTTTTAAAGATAAAGACCAGTTATGGTCATGCGGTTGCATTGTGAAAAAAATCTGAAACGTTTCTTTCACAATGCAACCGCATGACCATAACTGGATCAGAAAAGGTTGATCATCTAGCATACAGTGTAGATGTACTGCAAGGTTCTGGAATCATTAAAATGATAAGAAATTTGGCCCAGTCTTCATAAAGTTACAAGTACTGTACACAGAAAGATGTATATGGGACTATGCACATGTGCGTTTTTATCTCTCACCGTGCAATAGATAAACTAATTTACCAAATATATCAATTAGTAGGCATTTTTCCTGGCAAAATTGTTATCATCAAAACATATTCTTTCACATGATTGGTAATAAGAGCTTCCATTTCATTTTTTGAAATTGGGGCGTTTCCAATACTGGTCTTTACCTTTAAGCACAAAATGATGGACTTGGTCTTTAATTCGTAAAAGATGTTACCACCCATCATGTATGAACATCCATGTTGTTGAATTATCTGAAGATGCAGTACCAAGTCTTTTGACTTGCAACAAACCAAAGTTTGCAATATAAATATTAGTCATTAAAACGATAATAACAGTTGATTGAAATAAATAATCATTCAATGTTTATGTCCTTTTATTGTGATGGGTCCATCAAAGTATAAAGAGGTTTTATTGCATCAAAAACTTTATTTTTAAATGCTTATTTTGCCATTGTATATTTACGCAGGTCTATTATGACAGATATCTACAATTTAAGCAGAGCAGATGGATTCTCGTCATGGAGACAGAAAGAGGCAAAGGAGCTAACAAAACTAGTGCAACAGAGACTACGCTACCTGCAGGTTGGTTTCCAATCCGGTGTCAATTTATTTGTTTTCTCAATCATGCAAAGACAACAATGACAATTGATGTTATAAACAATGTAAAATATGCAAGTATGTAATTATGATATAAGACAAATATATGCTGTTCTTGGAAAGCACATACCACATTGTGATTTACATGTAACGTCACGATGCGCTTCCAAAGTACTTTGGTTACTGTATTATCACGGTATTATAAACCTTACCAGGTACTTGCTTATACCTGGGTAGAGTGTGACAAATGTAGATTAAAGGGGAAGTCCACCCTGATATTAAGTTGATTTTAATAGAAGCAGAAAATGAGAGAAACAGGTCAGTGAAATGTTGAACAAACACCAATCAAAAATAAGAAAGTTATGGATTTTTGAAGATGCGATCAATCAAACACAAACTGGCAACTCTTTGGTGTATCTTTCAAAGTCCCCTCCCATTTTCCCTATACTAAAAACTTAAAATGTACAGTTTCCCTTGAGGAATTTTTGAATTTTATACAAACCCTGTATGAAACAATTCTATTCCATCGTCAATAACTAAGAAAATGAAAGTTTATGAAATCGTTTGTACTGTACATAGCAAATTCGAGAGGAGCTTGCAAGTTGCGTCCTATTGTTGCCGCTGATGACGACTTCAAAAATTCAAAAATGTCTTATTTTTGATCGGATATTGCTCAGAATTTCACTGATTTGTTTCTGTAATTTTCCCGCTTTTATTAGAAACCAACTTGATATCTGGGTGGACTTCCTCTTTAAATAGTCGGTTTCAGTAATCTTTCTTGCTCACAAACCACGACAGAAATGCCTTTTTTTTAATATATGAAGGCGACTGTAATTTGATGAGTTAATCTCATTTGGACCCCAAAGTAACCATGGGGATAAGATTTCATATCACGGACCTAACATTTGCAAGCTTTGCGCAAAAAAGGCATCACCTATTCTAATTTGCTTCTGCTACTGAAAGGCACTGGTTCTAGAGTTGTCTGTTTGCATGCTAGGTACATGAACATGCTTTCTACATGCTCTGACATTTGCCAAGTTTTATTTTTCTGTTTTAAACTGGCAGGAGGCCAAAAGAGTGATGGGGGTTGGGAAGGGAAAAGGAAACAGAAGTGGGATAGAGACAATAGAGATGGATAGAAATGACGGAGGGTGGTTGTGGGAGAGACGTCTGTTTTCACTAGCCCTGAAAATCTAAATAGCCAGTCAGTATGCTCCTAAAAAAAGTTTGTTCCACTTGGCCAATGGGCAAGTAGATCGTTAAATTGTGTGCCCAAGCACCACGTTCTCTTGCCCAACTTTATTATCAGAAGGATTTTCTTCTCAGGAATTAAATCTGTAAATGTGAGTGAAAGAGAAAGAGAGAGGGAGGGACAGGCATAAAGAGAGAAAGAGAGAGAGAGAAAGAGAGAGAGAGAGAGAGAGAGAGAGAGAGAGGAGAGAGAGGCAGAGGCAGAGAGAGAGACATTAAAAAAGAGACAGAGATAGGAGTAAAGAAAAGAAAGTAAAATGTAGAATGGGGCATGTTGACAATGATATGGGACATTAAAGCTCCCAAGAGATAATACATAATACATATCGATTTCAATTTTCAATTGAGTTTTCCAGATAATGGTGAGAACATCGAAACCATTTACACTTTTGGGTTCATTACTCCATCAAAATTCATGATTTAATCTCCAATTTGCAATTCTTGCCTCCATTTATCGACAACAGGTACAAATTGTATAACTACGCCTTTTGACACACTCCTCATTTGTAATGAGTGCAAGAATTAAAGTGCCAAGGAATGATTTGCTTTCATTCTAGATATAAAGTAGGGTAACTGAGCCAGCAATCGATACCATAATCCATTGAATACTGAGCCAGCTGTAGTCTATGAACATTCCACGTTATTCAAAACCAAGTCATATTCAACAGGTTGACCTCTTGAATACTAAAGCTAAAAAATAACTTGGGGTGGAGTCCCTGTTGGAATTGTGTTTTGAATAAAAATGAAACAGCCAGGTTAACATTAACAAAGCTATTAGAGTATTAGTGAACTCACAATCTGAATGGGATTGCATTGCAGCGCCTATTGTTTGAACTTCATTTCCTTCTCTTCCCACCAGCGACCACCTCCAGTTATTGACTCTGTAATATTGATTTGTCCTGCTTCCCCTGTTTTCCAGTGCTTTGATAATCCAAGGTTATGAAAATTGAATTGCTGCATTCACCCAACTAGCTCTTGTTTTCACTTTACATGGAAATTTTTTATTTGTGCCAATCAATTAGCATTAACAAGATTGATATGAGCGGCGATGAGTGAAGCTACGATTGTACGGTAGCCATTGTCAATAGATTGGACCATTGTTCATATGCAGTTAATTGAAAATGGCAATTGAATTAAAAAGGAACGTATCCTATTTAAATTGAGATTGGTCAATGGGATAGAATTATTGCTGTATGAACATTCATTCTTCTTTCGATGAAGAAAATATTTTAAAGGCACTGGAATTGTATTGTGATGATAATAATTGTCCAATGAAGACCGCCAAAGAGAATCCTTATAAAGTCAAACCTGTCTGAGTATAACAATCGCCCAAGGGAAACACAAAAAGTGGTCTTTGTAGACAGGTGCTCTTTGTAGACAGGTGGTCAATAAAGCAGGTTTGACTGTTCAATATTCAAGTTTGAAATTCATGTGTACCCAAAGTATAAAGTTTTGCTTACATATGACTAGGTATTGAAACTGATGAAGGTTAGATACATGTCTACATGTATGTAGCTTAAGAACAAGTACAGGTACAATTGGTACAAAACAGTAATAACAAAAGTACAATTTCTTGATTAAACTTAAATTTTAGCTTTAAAGGAAAAGATTCCTTGATGGGGCGAGGTTAAAAGGATTTTTTTCTACTTAATGTAATAATAATAGAAATATATTTTCAGTTAGACAGAAACACGTTCATTGTCTTTTTAATAGCTTTCAAGTTTCACAGCTAATTGAAGAAAATCAATTGTCATTTAGCTTTCAACCACCATCAAGAGGCACCAAGAAAAACACATTTCCCGTCAAAATTGACAGCCTTTAACAACACCTTATATTGCCATACAAAGAGTTCCAGAAATTTAATTAGGCAGGCTTGATATTGATTCCATTACGAGAGTGCATGGAAGGCTTCTATGAGGAGGCTTTACCGGACTACCGGTTTCAAACATGGTGCTAATACCGCGGATTTGCCATCGTTAGAGTGAAAAGGTTACAAGGGTTTAATATTGTGATTCTATAGATGAGAGTGGAAATATTGCTGTATGGTTCGTTCAACTAAAGTGATAGTAAGAAGCCAGAGCATATAACACTGAGTTCCTATAGGACATATATTTATTCAGATGGTATATCAGCCAATATTTATATGAAATTGGTTGTCGACATTTGGACATTATTTTTGATGCTCTTTCGGAAAATGAAGACAAAATTGAGAAATTCTAAAAATAGATTTGTTTTATGACGTCACACTTCACCAACTTGGGGAAGGGAAATACCATACCATACCATACTCGAATGTGTCACAATTTTCTTGCCTACAATTGAATTTTATTATCAGAGAAGACAGGCAAGGGACAATGAATAACTTAAAGATAAAGATGATAAAGTTGAGTTCTGGGACTCGTTTCACAAAGCCTTTTTTTCAACGACAAATGACAAAATTCAGTGACAAATCTGCTGATAACCGATCAGAAGCAAGGATTTCCATAGCTTATAACAAAAACTGTCATTTGTCACTGATGACAAGTTTTGTGAAATGGGTCCTTTGTCATGCTATTGTAATGTGAATGAAGTGGCTTAGAAGCTATGGGAATAGGTTGATAATGTTAATGTAGCACATAGAAATTGGTGTTTACTGTGAGGTTTTTCATCATCGAAACGATAAGAAATCAACCCAATCTTGTTGAAAGTCACATGCACTTTACACAGAAATGTGGCATGAAAGTATTGGCACTTGTAAAATGGCGACTGGCCGGAATGCTCCCCAGGGAGTGGAAAATGTACATACATTTTGTGCGGGTAAGCCTGAATCCAATGACCGGGGTAATACAAATTATAAAAGTGAGCTATTATCATTATTGCACGGAATCGCCCGTATACTTTATCAATTCTTCAGATACAGGGAGATGAAATGTTGGTTCACTCCAAAAACTAATCCCTCATGCTCAGCCAAGCAGCTTTTAACACATGTATTATTCATGGTAACTCTACTTTATACAAAACTGTCTAGGCTGTTATCTCTTTTACAGCCCTTCCACAGCCCTTCCACACTATACCACATTTTTGTGGAAGAGGTTTAAAGCTTATCTGCCGTAGTTTACAGGAGGGATTAGACTGCCCTGCAAGGTCACTGGACAGGTGGTTATCTCATCAACTCAGCTCTCAGTTAACATAAGAAAAAGAGGATCATGGGGGACCAATGGTCACCGATTAGGCATTGTTTGTTATATAGAGGGCGCAAGTAGCTACAAGTAGTGCAGTGGGCCTTTAAAGAAACATCTCCATATAGTAAAATGGAAGTACATATGGGGAGCAGTATATTTATAGGAAGGGTATAAAGGCTTGTTCTGTTATGAAACAGGAATCCGCTGCATTTTTTCTTCATAATCTGTAAATGAATGGCAATTAACTGCCCTCAACAAAGGTTACTACCTATGCTTAAAGGGATCGTTTAACAATATTAAATCTGAGATACACGGCCCTACGTGTTATCAGTGTCTGTGATATGGTGTAATATTGAAGCCCTAAAAAAATTGCGCTTCAAAATGATCAAGAAGTGCCTCAAAAAAGTAAAAATCTTTGAGTGACCGGTTTTACCATACTTGTTTTCCCCAATAGACTGTAGTGTTATGAAAACCGTCAGGCGAACGGTTTTCAAAATTTGTAATTCCAATCATAAATATCTTGATAATCAGACGGGCGATCGGCTTGTAAAAGTCATGAGGTTCCTGACTGACCTAAAGGTTTATAATTATCATTGCATCATGAGCTAAATCCACAATTTTGTTTCAGAATCTGAGACAAAGTTACCGGATCCCTTTAAATTCACTGAGTGCCATGTTAGGAGATACAGAAATGTGAAGGGTATTACTTATATCATTTTTGTGTAATGCATTGGTTTACCCATGGACCCATGTACCTCCATGATTAAAGAAACTAGTTTTGGAGTGGTTATTTAGCAACATATTGTCTGTTTGAAGCCAAACTCATCATATTGCACCCAGTTATAATGGCCATCTGGCTCCAAACAGATGATATTTTAAATGTCAGCTACAGTGTATACTGTGTGCATTGCTCTCGCCTATAATGTTCTTATAGCTGGTCATTCATATCAGTGACAGTGCATGCTGGTACTATTAAGCCTTGCCCATTTATATGGTTATCATACAATGCAATGTTCTCATGGGCGAAAATGATGCCTTATTCTTCATTTTTTTTTTTTTTAAGTTTATTGTTTCAATATCACTTTTATTAATAATCATGATTATTAACAAAGAAATTTATAGTACACACTGTACACTTATTTTAATAGATACTACAACAAAGATTGTATACAACATAATAAAAGTAGAATTGAGAACAAGCCCAAGGCCCGTTGCACAAAACTTAGCATTGATGGTAACTTTGCCATCAATGGTAACTACCATGGAAACCTTGATTTTCATTGGCTGTTGAGCCCTGTTACCATGGTAGTTGCCATTGATGACAAAATTACCATCAATAGTCAGTTTTATGCAACGGGGCCCTGGTCATGTTTTGTTACTATCAATGCAGGGCTACTACTTTATAATATTCATAATGGAATACATGATACATAATGTACACAATTATAACAGACATGTTTAACATATAAAAATGAAATACCGAACACTATTGCACAGTACACCTGTACAGTTTCATATGAAACAGCATGATGCTGCTCGTGTGAACAAGGAGTTATTTGGCTTAATCTATTAGCGCCGGCAGAGCGCCGCCATGTAGAGCAGTAATGATGGATAGCTTGATTTGCCAGACATACATTAAGGTGAACCACCTTCTCAACATAGACGAGGGTGTAATTACAGCCCAAGTCCTTTTAATAATAATAATAATATGGTTATTTATATAGCGCTGGGATCCGTCAGGTTCTGACGCTCATGGCGCTTTACATATATTACCCTGGTCGTAGCCGAGCTGCCAAAGTAACTAGTGCTCAAGCATATCAGGTACCCATTTACACCTGGGTGGAGAGTGGCAAATGTAGATTAACGACTTGCCAAAGGACATTAGTGCCGCGGCGGGACTTGAACCCTGTACCTTGTTATCTGCAGTCGGGTGACTTATCCACTGGACCACAACACCTCTACACCTTTTGAGGATACGCCACTTCTACTTCTAGCCCTATCATATAAGGGGTAGAAGAGAATACAGTAGAGGTGTCGTAGTTGAGTGGTTTAAGCACTTGGCTTGAAATGTAAAGGTCGTGGGTTCAATCCCTGACACGGCACTAATGTCCTATGGCAGGGCGATTATCTACATTTGCCACTCCATACCCAGGAAAGAAATAAAGGCCTGGGAGGATGATGAAAGCCTTTGTGTTAGTAATTAAAATATGCACTCACAGTGACCATATAGTAGGAATACTCCCCAGGGAGTGGAGATGGTACACATTGGGCGTGCATGAATCCGATGACAAGGGTGATAATATCTGTAAAGTGCTTAGAGATGGTAAATTTCATATTAGGCGCTTTATAAAATTTGTATAAATCAAGATTATTATATCATTGTATAGAGTGAGGAATATTTGTAGACCCGAAAACTAGTTTGAACAGTATCGGCATCACTTCAAGTTTGGAGAGGAGGGTTGAGTTCAGACTTGGTCTGGACCTGAAGTGGATTCTCTGTAATATGAACAGTATCCGCACTACTCGATACAGATTGAGGTATGTTTTACAGGATGGCAGGTACAACAAGAAAAGTGTGGCAATGTCAGGCATTATCTTGGGCATAGCCATTGAAACAAATGCACATACATGATGTTGTAGCTAAATGTGATGCCCCCTGGCTGCTCTTTAGTATGAAATGCCGCATCAGATGGTACATTTCGTCGCTGTTTTCACGAAGTGACGGTAGTGAAAAAAAATTGCATTCACTTTGCGTTACGATTTTCCTCACTACCGTCACTTCGTGAAAACAAGGACGATTTATATGTAGCGATAATGGTGCCTTCTTATACAGTGCGTCCCAAAGGATTTACCTCTCACAAATTTGAAGGCTAATTCCTGCGCAACCTAATTTTCACACCCTTTGCAAAAGTGGGCAGTGCTCACCCAAGCATGAATTATTTTCGGACTTTTTGGTGTCATATGAAAGTTGAGTTTATGGGCTTTCCATCCATATACAACTTTTTACCCAGAATAATATATTTTTTATTCGGCAGCCATTTCAAAAGTGTATAGTTTTTTTTGGGACGCACTGTATAGCGCACATGTCTGTCACGCTGTGATGCTCCTGGCGCTCCAACATTATTACCCAAGTCATATAGCTGGTGGCCGAAGATGTATTGCTCTGAGGTGCAGATAAAGTGTGTGGCTATCATCTATCACCCAGACTATTAAAGTCCTTACTCAACCCTCTACACTCTAGTGCAGAAGTGAATATGGAAACAGAATAGAGTACCGAAGCTGTGACGTCATAAAAATCTATTTTTAGAATTTCTCAATTTTTTCTTCATATTCCGAAAGAACATAAAAAATAATGTCCAAATGTCGAAAACCAATTGAATATGTTAGGTATTGGCTGAGATATGACTATCTGAATAAATATACTCCCCATAGGAACTCAGTGTTATATGCTCTGGCTCCGGTTAGGAGCCAGAGCATATAACACTGAGTTCCCATAGGACATATATTCATTCAGATGGTCATATCTCAGCCAATACTTAAAGAAATGTTCCCTAGATGTCCCTAGGGAGTGGGTGCTAGAAAGGGGGTTTACTGTACTTGAGTCCCAAATATAATCCCTACCCCCTCCTACCACTACCATCACCACCCATACACTACCTCACTCTGCTGGTCATTGTATATCCTCTGAAATCTTGCAGGAAGTTTTATCTGCTGAGAGCCAGAGGGGCATTGACTCTATGTAGAATGCGCTTTAAGCTATTAAAGGTAAAGACCAGTAATGGTCATGCGATTGCATTGTGAAAGAAACGTTGTGGAATCGATCAGAAAAGGTTGATCATCTAGCATCTAGCATCTGCAAGGTTCTGGAATCATCAAAATGATAAGAAATTTGGCCCATTCTTCGTAAAGTTACAAGCACTATACACAGAAAGATGTATATGGGACTACCCTATCTCTCTCACCAGACCATGAGAGAAATAAATTTACCAAATATATGAATTAGTAGGCGGTTTCCCGGCAAATTTTGTATCATCATGTATTAGTCAAAACATATTCTTTCACATGATTGGTAATGAGAGCTTCCATTTCATTTTTTGAAATTGGAGCGTTGCCAATACTGGTCTTTACCTTTAAACCCTTCTGGCTCTCAACAGACAATTTGACTGATAAGTGAAGAAAGTTATTTCACCTGGTGTGGTCAAGTTTATTTTTCAACCCTCTTTAGCATAAAAGTACAGATGGCAATCAGTCATTATTATTCTTATATTGACACTGTCTTTTAGGTTTTAATTGCACAGTTAAGGTATGGCACATCGTTTTGTTTGTTCAGAAAAGCTAGGGCATTTAATTTGATACTTCAACACAAATTTAGACTTTTATTTTTGACCAATTGAAAGTGATAGGCCTGCACTTAAGTCCTAATCAATAAGATACTAAATCAATAGATTTTGTAACAGCTGAATTAGTTTGATTACTATCTTTCACACACCTTTTCCCGGTTTTGTAGCATTTAGACAAGGAATACTTTACAATATTTGTATGATAATACCATAGCTGCATAATAGGTTATTAGTACTTTTCACTTGTATTTGAATGTCGAAGATTGAATAAAAGAAGCACGGTGTGGTAAGAAAGAGGGTCGGTCGAGTATAAGTTTGTCTGAGAAAAAAATTCAGTCCGATGTCACTGTGGATTACCATTTAAATCTTACAAATATATGGAGAAAGAATATTTGTCACAACTGTGCACTCTCTTCCATGTCCCAACCTAGCTTGTAAACGTTTATGTTTCATTAGATGTCGCCCTTTCTCCATACACTTCTGCTTCTTTAATAGACAACTTCCCTTTTGTGTAAAAGGGGCCAATGACCCACGCAATTTTTTTGTTTGGGGGGGGGGGGTGCATAAAACTGTTATGAATCTAAACCATTACACAAAAGGTTTAACAAAAGACTTAAGTTTCAGGGTTGATTCGCAAAATTGTTGGCATTGTTTTTTTTACTTGCAGGCCTAACAGCATTTTCTATAGAGAATGGAGCTATTAAACTGATGATGCTCATGTTAATTGAGACATTCCACCCATAAATCAACAGCCCAAATTGGCAAAACACTGATCAAAAATATTGATAATGAAGTTGGATAGTTGGATACAGTAAGTAGGCTAATATTACTGGTTCATCAATGCAGAATTTGATCAGATAGATGTAGGCATCATCCCCCCCCCCCTCCCCCAACAGTTTCCATATGTTCCCATCATTTTTATTTGACATTTTTCATTTGATTTGATATGGTTGAAATAAATTGAATTGATAAATTAATTGAAATTGAAATTAAAATTGAAATTGAAAAATGTATATACCGGTAGTTTTATGCACCGGTATGTAGACTGTATTGATGGTATTTTTGACTAGCATCCAGACTGAGCAAATAATCCTAATGGTTGGTAATTTACACGTTTTGTCTATAGATTTTGACATATTTGCTTTAAGTGCATACCGGTTTGTTTATTTTTATTATTTGCACACATTTAATTGCCAAATTGTTTGATTTTTCTCTTGTCTGATAGGCATTTAGGCATTTAATTGATATACATGTACCCAGATAAAGTAATCAGATTTGATTATTAAGGAGAACAGTGTGCGATGTGCATGATAGTCATTTACAGCAACATGTATACGCAGGATCGTAACCAAGGTAATAATGTTAAGTGCTTTGGTCTCTTACCTTGTAACTGTTAAAGCATTTATAAGAAAGGTTTGTGATATCTTAAAGCAGTGTTGGATGCTGTATTTTACAAGTTATGATTTAAGAAAATAGTTTATAATAAGCATGCAAAACTGAAACACTGAGAGAAAAAGATTTACGGTAAGTGATAGATGCAGCCACTGTTTGTTTTTTGTTCTAGGCTATGCTTCTTTAATAGACAACTTCTCTTTTGTGTAAAAGGGGCCAATGACCCACGCAATTTTTTTGTTTGGGGGGGGGGGGGGGTGCATAAAACTGTTATGAATCTAAACCATTACACAAAAGGTTTAACAAAAGACTTAAGTTTCAGGGTTGATTCGCAAAATTGTTGGCATTGTTTTTTTTACTTGCAGGCCTAACAGCATTTTCTATAGAGAATGGAGCTATTAAACTGATGATGCTCATGTTAATTGAGACATTCCACCCATAAATCAACAGCCCAAATTGGCAAAACACTGATCAAAAATACTGATAATGAAGTTGGATAGTTGGATACAGTAAGTAGGCTAATATTACTGGTTCATCAATGCAGAATTTGATGGATTTGATCAGATAGATGTAGGCATCACCCCCCCCCCCCTCCCCCAACAGTTTCCATATGTTCCCATCATTTTTATTTGACATTTTTCATTTGATTTGATATGGTTGAAATAAATTGAATTGATAAATTAATTGAAATTGAAATTAAAATTGAAATTGAAAAATGTATATACCGGTAGTTTTATGCACCGGTATGTAGACTGTATTGATGGTATTTTTGACTAGCATCCAGACTGAGCAAATAATCCTAATGGTTGGTAATTTACACGTTTTGTCTATAGATTTTGACATATTTGCTTTAAGTGCATACCGGTTTGTTTATTTTTATTATTTGCACACATTTAATTGCCAAATTGTTTGATTTTTCTCTTGTCTGATAGGCATTTAGGCATTTAATTGATATACATGTACCCAGATAAAGTAATCAGATTTGATTATTAAGGAGAACAGTGTGCGATGTGCATGATAGTCATTTACAGCAACATGTATACGCAGGATCGTAACCAAGGTAATAATGTTAAGTGCTTTGGTCTCTTACCTTGTAACTGTTAAAGCATTTATAAGAAAGGTTTGTGATATCTTAAAGCAGTGTTGGATGCTGTATTTTACAAGTTATGATTTAAGAAAATAGTTTATAATAAGCATGCAAAACTGAAACACTGAGAGAAAAAGATTTACGGTAAGTGATAGATGCAGCCACTGTTTGTTTTTTGTTCTAGGCTATCACCGAATATTAGGAGTGCATAGACTTAGTTTCTCCTTTTGTCTTCCTTCAGGGGCTCCACTAAAAAAAATGGCAATGTGGACTTGAATTATAATTCAGAAAGTTATTGGATATAGAACAATAATGATGTTATTACCTGGTACTCTAAAATTCCCCCCCCCCCCGTCAGAATAGGATTAAAAACTATCTCAGGGTTTCCATCAAATCACCAAATGGAACCAATTCAATAACCCTGCCTTCCTTCACACGTTTGGGTGGTGGAAGAAAACAAATCTCGGTGGGAGCCCTTTGTTGCTGGAACTCCTAGAAGGCCATCAATCTTTTGTGCATGGGAAGAAAATACAGCAACACAAAAAAGCATACCACATAGATCCATGCTTAGATCAAAACACTTGTATGTAACAGCTGTGCATAGAGAAGAATGTGTTTCTCTTATGTAAACTTCGTATTGGAAATGTGATATGTCTTGGGTTTACAGAAGCCCACGCCATTTAGTACATGTGCTCTCCTTTGATTTCATGCATGTACCAGTATGTATGAGAAAGAGAAGAAAGATGTGTGATAACTAGTCTATATCCCAGCCTGACTTGACTTTGTATGCATGTTGGGGTGACGAGGGGAGAGGCATATTCAATCAGCCTAGAATCAAGGCTAACATATATATATATATACAGCTGGTTTATTGATATGAGGGTTCATGAGGTAGAACCGAGTTGTATCAACACCGGTAAGAAAGTATGATGATAATTATAGAGATGTATTTGATGTGGATAATGCGACACACCAGGCAAACTTGTACATGTATCATGCACCAAGCTTTAGTTGGAAATACTTTAGTTCAATAACAAAACCTGTACTTTTCAAGGAGGGAAAATCATAGCTGACAAGGTATATTTGGTGAAAAATATATAAGAGGGGAACAATTGTAACCATTTATTTGAAAATACTAAAATATCACAGTTGACAAATCTATAATTTTTGCGAAACCTTCACTCCAGAAGAGCAACAGCTTATTCATGCAATTTGCGTTCTGACAATTATAGTACAAAAGAAAATAGCAGGTGAATGAAACACTTCATCACCACGCACATTTATTTGAAAACATTTACTTGATAAAAGACTTTGCATAATACGTCATGTAATACGTCATGTTATTAAGAAAATGGTGATGCTCGTGTGAAGTTGAGATCCTGAAAAACTGTACATTATGCTAAGAATATCTTGCTTATACCTCTCTCGTACACTTTGATGGGAAATCTTGTCGATTGATAGGCAAGAGTACGATAAACCTTTCAGAATAACTCTCGCTATTTCTTAGGGTGAGGTTTCCTTTGAGTACATTCCTGACTTCACATCTAACAAAGATCCAAGCTATCCAATTAAAAGGATGAAATTATATTTCCCTCTCCGAAGTGCTGATTTGATCGTCCTTGCGGTGTGATGAAACTTAATCAGGCATGCATCATGCATCAGAAAAATATGAATATATTCTGCTCAGATATACCGCAGTGGGAGGTCTGCTCTATACATGTACCAGCATATGTGATGGCTACTAGTCTACACAATACTGCCAGCCTAGGTATACTTTAAGGGATGGTTTCAGATTACAGAATAAACTTGCTATTTTTCCATTTGACTAATTCTATAGGATTTAAAATCTAAAAGATCTGGTATGGAAGCATATGATGTGACCACAAAAACACCTAAAAAGTCACGTAGTATGGTTTTTAGTTCGAGCTCAATTAAGATGTATTTGGTCAGGATTTTAGTTTTCAGCATTTCCTGAAGGTGTATACTTTTTTTGTATGTAATTTCAGAATTTTGAAGCACAAAACAATTTAAAATTGTAATTTTGACAGTATTTTGTAACCTCTGTTTTTTTATCGAGTTTGTTTCAGTAGATTTTATTTATTTACGACCCTTGCTACTGGTCTCATATTGGTGTAATTTCAGAATTTTGAAGCACAAAACAATTTAAAATTGGAATTTCGACAGTATTTTGTAACCTCTGTTTTTTTATTGAGTTTGTTTCGGTAGTTGTGATTTATTTACGACCCTTGCTACTGGTCTCATATTGGTGATCTCCAATAACTTAAAAACAGAGTATGCCATTACATAGATTCCTGGAAGAAATAAAGAACATGATGTGCTTAATTGATGTGCCAAGCTTTACGACAAACTGATTATTATTTCACAGGAATGTCTATAGAGTTCTAATGCTCCTGTTGTCACCTTGCACAAGACCTAAGGAGTCAGAGTGCTTACTTTAAAGCCCCACTGCACTACTTATAGCTACTTGCGCCCTCTATGTAGCAAACAATGCCTAATCGGTCACAGTTGGTCCCCCATGATCCTCCTTTGCTTATAAATGTTAATTGAGAGCTGATTTGATGAGATAACCACCTGTCAGTGACTTTGCAGGAAGGTCTAATCCCCCTGGCCAAACTAGTGCAGACAGGCTTTAAACACTTTTTCCTCTAAAGCAGTAAACATTCTAAGGGGCTGGACATTCTTCTTTTTTTTTAAATTGAGTTAGGGACATCCATTTGTGATAAGTAATCTATCATTTTAAAGCTGAGATTCTCCTCTTTCACAATCAAGCTTAAACCAAAAAGGTCCTTTCTGGTGACTTTTTGGTGGTTTTGTAGTGCAAGGTCTGAATGGAAAGTCTGAAGCCGCAGGTTTGAACCGGCTGTATACATAGAGATAATGTATGGTCACAAGTAGAGGCATCTGGAATTCATAACCCTATACATGTACAAGTATGCATAACAAGAGAGCTGTGATCATTGGCCAGTAGGCTAAGCCCTGTTCATATTTACTGCACTAAACCACCTAAAAAATATCTGCAGGAAAAAGTAGGCAAAATAAAAAACATCTTTCATCAAA
Organism: Strongylocentrotus droebachiensis; assembly: GCA_035222895.1. Classification (NCBI taxonomy): domain Eukaryota; kingdom Metazoa; phylum Echinodermata; class Echinoidea; order Camarodonta; family Strongylocentrotidae; genus Strongylocentrotus; species Strongylocentrotus droebachiensis. Next base: position 47,495 of record JAVYIG010009422.1, on the reverse strand, counting down.
ATAAATGGCAAGTGGACTTTTAAAGAGAGAATGTAAATGTATCAAAGGCTCTTGTACATGTATATTCTATGACCTGTATGTCACAGGACTGGCAGAATCATATCCAGTCACTTTCAGTCCAAGGCAAGTTTTTTGAACTTGCAAACTTGGAATCAAAATCAGTAGAATGGAAAAGCCTGATATACAACCTACCCAACAAAGTTGCAAAATTTCTCATGAATTCGCTTTCAGATACACTCAATACGAATGCAAACCTTACTAGATGGGGTAAAAGGGCATCAGCAAACTGTAAAAAATGTGAAAATAGAGAAACAGTACACCATGTATTGAACGCATGCCCTGTGTCACTTGACGAGGGACGCTATACTTGGCGCCATGACAACATACTTTTGTATCTTGCCAAAATTATTCAAGAAGGCATCGCCTCTCTTCGCGACACTATTATGTACACAGACCTGAAAGTAGAGCGATGGACAAAAGAAGGTATCTCCACAATTCCACTAGAGTGTACCCAAACCAACTTCATCCCAGACATTTGTGTTTTTTGGAAGAACTTAAAGAAAATCCTCATAATTGAATTGTCAGTTCCCTTTGAAATGAATGTAGTTAAGGCACATGAAAATAAATCGAACAAGTATGCCCTGTTACTTGCCGATATACAGGCTAATGGATATTCTGTGGTGTATCTTCCTTTGGAAATCGGCTCTAGAGGTCATATTTCGCCAGACAATGTGACGAGGCTAAAGCAGCTGTTGAAAGAAATTGGAAAACCTGTCAATTTGAAACAAGTTCGACAGACTCTATCCAAACTATCTATTGTTTCTTCATTTGTCATCTACTACTCAAAGAATGCCAATAAATGGGAAACCAAAATTCCCCTTCGCATTTCAAGTATGTAATTACTCACACACACAAATTGGTTAATACACCTTGTAACCAGTCTTATATTTTCTTTCTACTGCTCGCCTCTTTTCATTGCCTGGCACTGATAGAATCCTCTTGTATTAAACATTAACTCAAATCAAACTCTTATAATACTCATTATGTATGCTTCGTATTTATTAAGTTGATATATCAAATGAAATTTCAATATTTAGCTCCTCTTATTTCATCTTTAGCTAGGAATATCCATAACTCCTCAGCTTTCACTATGTTGTAAAATAAGTTAATTTTTTGTTGATGTTACATAACATTATTCACTGTATTTTTACATGTATGTACTTTTAATGCCCTGCATTTTCCAGTAAAATGGAATTGTCCTGGGCTATTGTTCTCCTTTGTTGTGCAAGTTCTGAACAATAAAGTGATGTTTAAAAAATTTAAAAAACATTTATAGATGTGTGAATCACATTACTGTCCCATTATTTTAACTCAGCGTTTTTCTGTTTGGTGGCTTTATTAACACATGAACATGGCTTCACAAAGAGTCTTGGATGAGTAGGGTACAAGGCAGGAGAAACGTGAGGTTCAAGTTATCTTATTACTTCTATAGCCCCTTATGAGCTCACCCGACTCTGACCCGAGGGAAATTAAAACGACTTTAGCCGACATGTGCGAAGCATTCTGTTTAAATGTCAGACATGTATTTAGCCTGGATGTATGTGCTTTTAAACACAGTCATGTCCTGAATCTTGATTGGATATTGTTTGTTTTACAATTACTGGGATATAAATACAGAGAGAGAGGGAGAGAGAGAGAGACACAGACAGACAGACAGGCAGACTTAAAATAGATACAGAGACAGGGAGAGAGGTTGAGATGGAGGTACGCGTACAGTGTAGGTACCCAAGCTGGGGAAGGAGATAGAGAAAAAGAGACAGAGAAAGACAGAAATAATGGACGAGAATGAGATACCGAGGGAGAGACACGTGGAAGATATTGAGAGAAAGAGAGGAAGACAGACATACAGAGAGAGAGAGAGAGAGAGAGAGAGATAGAGACAGACAGAGAGACAGAAAGAGAGATTAAGAGCCAGAGAGAGAGAGAGAAAGAAAGAAATCACTTTAGACCATTACACAAATGGTTTTACAAAAGACTTTAGTTTTTGGATTGCTAAATTGTTGGCATTGTTTTTTGACTGAAGGGCCTAACAGCATTTTCTATAGAGAATATAGCTATTAAAGTGATGATGCTTATTTGTTAAACATGAACATTTTTCTACTAAATATTTGTCATTGTTGTATTGTAGTTCTGAAGTAGTGGGTCCCTGGTTGCTTGATAATAATGATATTCCGCTTTTATATAGCGCCCAATACATCGATACAATGATGTGCCTAAGCGCTTTACAGATATACTATTACCCTGATCATCCGATTCAGGCTTACCCTACCCGCACACAATGTATGCACATTTTCCACTCCCTGGGGAGCATTCCAGCCAGTCGGGTGAAACAACCGTATATAACCATACCATGACTTTGGTCTGTCCAAATGAAATAAAGTATGCATTATTCTTGTTATCTTCTCAGAACCCGAAGGACTGCAGCAAGGCAAAGAAGATTGTCTGCAACCTTAACAAGGGGTGTGGCTATGGATGCCAAGTCCATCACGTGGCCTACTGCATGATAGTCGCCTATGCCACCGAGAGGACCCTCATCTTGGACTCCAAAGGGTGGAGGTATGCCAGGGAGGGATGGGAGAAGTTCTTTCTGCCCCTCAGCGAGACCTGTCTCGATCGGAAAGGGGAGTCATCAGGCAGATGGGGAGGTAGGTACCCTTTAAAGGGATAGTTGAGTTCTGTTTTCAGACCACAAATGCCTTCAAAGTGCATGGTTATTGCTCTTATTCTTATCTGTGACATTTATAGTGCCCTTTTAGAACCTAAAATTGCTATGAAGGTAATTTTAGACCCCAAAATGTGTGAAATTTAGCCAATACGATCATACCAATTCAGCTCCACTTTCAAAAAAACATGGTGACCATTAATTAATTATTTAATTAAAAATAACAATACATGGGCCGGCTGGTTGCGCGTAATATAACCAACACGAAAATGCCAACAAAAAAGCCAACATCGGTATTGACTGAAATACGACGTAAAAGGCGTTATTTCGTTTTTTCAACGTTTTTTTCAAATTTTTCAAAATATCTAATATTTGTGGTGGTACACAAGTATTAGAAATCGTTATATTTCAGCCATCTCTGAACCGATTTTGATCAAACAAAGATGATTTTGTCATTTGAATATTATGTTCTTTCAAATTTGACACTCAGTTTTTCATTATCTCACAAAAAAATTATTTTGTGTAGCGCCCTCTGCAACAGAACTCAACTATCCCTTTAAGTTGCTTTCATATTTACAAGATTTAATCTATAATACTTTTGTCTCATTATATTTTAAAGCAGTAGGTATTCAAATCTGCTACCGTAATTTGAACCAGAAAATCATGAGTACTCAAATTTTATGATAGTTCAATTTGTTTTCTTGCATAACAGAAATTAACTGTAGCCTCTCTTAATTCTGGCAAACATCTTATGAACAAGAATAAAGAAGAAAAAAACACTTTAGGGAGAACATACAGAGGCATGGACAAGAATTCTTCCCTGGTTTTTAAGTCACCAAGCCTAATTGGATGTCAGACATCTATTTTAGTGATCTGCTCACAGCTCGAAACCTCACCTTTAATTACATTTTGTGTGCACACCTGTCATGGCTATGGTACTATCATCAGACTGCTAGCATATGAGTATTGTTTAAGTGTACTCACAGGGAGTGTCGTACACCTAGTAGTTAATTAATCTAAAGTACACTTAAGGCCCATTTTCACTGCAAAAAACATTGTTTTTTTAAACTACCATGTATACTCCTGGAAAAACCTGTATTTATATGCAACAGAATTTGGAGAGACAGCTGACTAGAATTGGTTTGAGGGCTGAGGGAAATTTGTTTAACTGGTTAAATAAAATCCACAGGACTGTGAAACATATCAAATGGGAAATATTGCTTAGATGAAATGTAGCATACAATGGATAATGAAGTAAGATAAAAGAAATCATCATAAAAGAAAAAACCTTTTTTTTTTAAATGAAAAAACTATGATATATAGTTTATAATTAAAGAGACTAGATGGTAGAAATGCCTTAATTGAAAGACCACAGGAAATTAACCTCAGTGCACATATTTCATGAAATCGCACCAACTGAGCCAACTCACAAGTTGGTTTTCTCTTGAAGAAATGTAAGAATGGAATTTCTTCATTTAACCTCGCTATGTCTATTTACCAAAGTAACATTCAAACTGGCATTTTGAATAATAGGATGGAGCCCATAAAATACAGAGCAAATTTCAATTCTTGGATTTGGTCTCCTTTAACCTGTTGTCTATGACTGAGGGAACTGGAAGGTCCCTTGACTAATATATGAGAATGAGAGAAGTCAGTAGTTAGATAGTGAAAGTAGACACTGATCATCCTATTGACCCAGGTGGAACTTGTATCTTTTCCCCAATGTGAGCTAGAACATTAGTTCCCGACACATGACACCACTGGTGTCACAGCTTATGTTTAGGCAGATCAGCATTGATTACGAGGGCCTGAGTTTAATAGAAGACTCATGAGGCCTGTCCTCATCAGCTCGAGTTTGCCAAATAACCCTCCATTTTCAGACTCCGGATATTATCCCGAAGTTCACAATTGCGTCTTCACCAGACCGATACGCTCATCATAAACTAGCTCGGACGGGCGCAAATTAGCCCGCTATTTCCCAAATAGCGGGATATTTTGGAAACAAGACCAAGATTTTTCAAGATATTTTCTCAACCAACTATCCCACAAGTGCAACTGCGGGCTTGATAACTGGTTAATTTAAGATCTGGATATTTAAAATAACGGGTTATGTGGAATTTAACTCGAGCTGATGAGGACAGGCCTGTGGCCCATTTGCCAGGCGTCAGGAAGACAAACGTGACACAACTTGAGTGGTGTATCCTGCAGGGGCCAAAGAGAGAGTCAATATGTGCTCTCATAGTTGGGTGGGAGAAGGCATGTCTAAACGCATGAAGAGTGCAAACAAGCACCTGCCAATTTGTAAATGAAATGTTACATCTCGTCGGCTCCCTGCAAGAGGGACGTCAGAGCTTCATGTACATGAATGTATTAATTGTCACTGGCAGTTTACGGCCTTTTTGTGGGAAGCCAACAGTTTGAGAGCTTACTTACCCCCTCCCCCCCCCCCCCCCACACACACACACGCTCAGGGAAAACAACATGACCGTGTTACATCCATATTCAGGATAGAATACATTACAAATTGCTTTCTTGGATGTCATATTATTAGGACTGTTGTGTTCACTTGAATGTAGATATTAAAGTAACACAGGCATTGATAAAGCACGACTATAGCTAACTAATCAATAATGGATGGACCTTATTTTGAGGCAGCACGTTGAATCTCACTAACTTCAGTTGGGAGCAATAATGATAATGTATTATTGATGGTAATTATCACTGCCATTAAGTTCATCATGAATATTTTTTCCAGTCTATTCTATTTATATGAAGTTAATAATACAGTGTAATTGAAGAGTCATTCTCAGAATACCCTCTTTCATTTTGATGAGTAGGACTGTTAATATAGCTATCTCATCAATAGTGGACAGAAATAACATTGAGGCAGAGAGTCGGGTTGTATCGTAATAATGAAATTTATCAATACATTCAAGATCATATCGCTGTTTTGAGCCAGAAGGAATTTAACTCTGCGTTAGAGTATATGAGTTAACACCTTGCTGCCTCCAAACAGACACTTTATTATCGGGAGTATTGTATTCAACTTATTGTATATGTGGGAACACAACAATTCATTACTTGGATGAGGAGGACTTTAGCTCATCAAAAATGGACAAACATATTGGGGCAGAGAGTCATGTTGTATCTTAGTTACTTATCTAGTGATACATTCAATATCATAATTAATCATATTATCAAGAATATTGTATTCAACCTATTGTATGTGGGAATACAACATAATTAATTTTACAACAATTTATGTGTTAAAGGTAAAGACCAGTATTGGAAACGCCCCAATTTTAAAAAATGAAATGGAAGCTCTCATTACCAATCATGTGAAAGAATATGTTTTGACTAATACATGATGATACAAAATTTGCCGGGAAACCCCCTACTAATTCATATATTTGGTAAATTTGTTTCTCTCATGGTCGTGTGAGAGATATAGGGTAGTCCCATATACATCTTTCTGTGTATAGTGCTTGTAACTTTACGAAGAATGGGCCAAATTTCTTATCATTTTGATGATTCCAGAACCTTGCAGATGCTAGATGCTAGATGATCAACCTTTTCTGATCAATTCCAAAACATTTCTTTCACAATGCAATCGCATGACCATTACTGGTCTTTACCTTTAATACTCTGGGGAGGACTTTAGCTAATCAATAGTGGACAAACATTAAGACATAGAGTCAAGGCATGATGACTCAGTGGTAGAGCGGTGGTCTCTTAACCAGGAGGTCTGAAACCAAGTCTATGCGCTAGTGCCCTTTGGTAAGGCATTAATCCTCATTACCATGTCCCTCAGAGTTTGCTTGCTCATTATCCTTCTAGTAAGACCTGCCCCCTCTCTATCATGACACCGGTGACAATGAGAAATTCAATTATCAGCAAACAATAAAGATGTTCAGTTGTAGGTCTGCCAAAGCCCTTTCTAATGATAATGTGCCATTCTGGACAATAGGAATGAATTATTGCTAATTATTTCTGCATTGTGATTTGGAAAGTACTGTGCACTGTAAGTGATTGAATGGTAAAATAGAACGCAGTATGTATGATACATCACATCTCAATAAAGGGATGTTCTTTCTACAGCTGTTCACAATTGAATCCATATTCATGGTCTAATGTTGTTGGGGGTGTATTTGTCATATTGCACCTTTTGAACTCCACAGCGATAATGAATTATACAGTCTTACACTTCGGGATGCACAATTACTTCTTGCTACACAGATGCAGGGGAGGGTGGGGGGGGGGGGGGACCTGAAGAGTCATTCAAAACAGATCTTACTAAATAAATTGAGAAAGGGCAAGAAATGAACATAATTTATGAACCATTTTTATCATGCTGTCAACTCTCTCCTGCATTTTGTTTTTGTTTTTTGTTGTTATATTTTTAAAGACATTGAATATATTGTATGAGCACAGTGGGGATTGATTGTTGGTACCCGGCATGGTTCTCTGCGGGCAAATTAATTGTATCTTTATTGCGAGTGCGCACAGATGATTAGCCACCTGTCGTGTCAATTGACCTTTTCAAAACCTTTTCTCTACACAACGTTTCTCCTAACGATGTTTTAATCTAATATGTATGCCCCCTTTCACTATACAATGATTCTCCATACAACGTTTTTTTTTATACGAGTTTCATATATATTTCCTTTGGTCTGAACAGGCTAGTAGACTCGTGCATTCCGCCCAAACAAAGTCCCAAAGTTCCCACCCTTGGCTGTTCCAGAAGATATCTCCCAGAGGAATAATGAAGCTACATCATAATCTCTTTTTCTCAATACATCTGTCTTTCTGTCACTTCTCTCTCTCTCTCTCTCTCTCTCTCTCTCTCTCTCTCTCTCTCTCTTTCTCTCTCTCTCTTTCTCTCTCTCTCTTTCTATCTCTCTCTCTCTCTCTCTCTCTATTACTATTTCATAAGAAAAATCAAACCCCTTGGTATTAATTTTCAAACAACCCCAAATCTCCATCTTGCTCTCATTTTTTTAATAGGGAATCTTTTCAACTCCTAACACAAACTCCTTTTAAAATCTCTTCAGCTCCTAGCAGTATAGAACACCTCCAGGTAGTGGAGCTCCCCATCGTAGACGGCCTTCACCCACGCCCAGAGTTCCTTCCCTTGGCGATCCCGGAGGACATCTCCCAGAGGCTAATGAGGATACATGGACACCCGATCGTCTGGTGGATGGGGCAGATCATGACGTACATCCAGAGACCGCAGCCAGCCCTCCAGGAGGACATTGACAAGATGAGCAAAGCCCTGGGGTTCACTAATCCCATCGTTGGGTGAGTTTAATGACGGTGATGTTTAATACAGGGATTATCCAAAAGCTTGATATGGTACGATATTTATTTTCAGTAATCCAGTTCAATCTAGTTGTAAATTATTAAATAGGCACTGTAATATTGGGGGTAAAGGTACACTAAAAAAGGATGTCTAGTGTACCAGTCGCCAGTTCACTAATCCGATCATTGGGTGAGTTTAATGAGGGTGATGTTTAATACAGGGATTATCCAAAAGCTTGATATGGTACGATATTTATTTTCAGTAATCCAGTTCAATCTAGTTGTAAATTATAAAATGGGCACTGTAATATTAGGGGAAAAGGTACACTAAAAAGGATGTCTAGTGTACCAGTCGCCAGTTCACTTATCCAATCGTTGGTGGGTTTAATGACGGTGATGTTTAATACAGGGATTATCCAAAAGCTTGATATGGTACGATAGTTATTTTTAGTAATCCATTTCAATCAAGTTGTAAAATTATATAATGGGCACTGTGATATTGGGGGAAAAGGTACACCCAAAAAGAATGTCTAGTGTATCAGTCGCCAAAAATAATTTGGTGTTTGATACATTGTAATTTCTGTTGTAATATGCACATCGATTCATATGGTTTAATTTTCAATACAGGAAGACTTGTCAAAATAATATAACATATATTTTAAAATGGGAAATTTGCTAATTTGAAGAAGAAATTCTGTATCCAGTCATTGATATCTTACTTATTCTCAAGGAGTTCATCCCTTTGTCAATTATGTTTTGTTATAAGGCCTTCAAAAATATGTTATATTGCCCTTTAGGTGCCAAAACATGGGTCAAAATCTTTTTCTTTTTTTCCCCTCCCTCTTTGGGCTGATATTTCTCAGTTTTGAATGCTTTAATACATATTTTTTTTATTCATTAAACATTTTTTTTCTAAAAATCGGGGGAAAAAAAACTTTTTTTAAAAGCCGACTGTAGATTTCAAGATTGGGGTCAGTTGCAATGGGCAATACAACATTTTCTTTTGTTACGCCTTATGACAGCTTACACGTGAGACGGACAGACAAAGTTGGGACCGAAGCAGCCTTTCATGGGATAGAAGAATATATGTTTCATGCTGAGGAGTTTTACCAGAGACTTGAGAGAAGACAAGAAGTGCCTGTCAGGAAAATTTACCTAGCAACGGATGATGCCAGTCTTCTCAAAGAAGCAGAGAGAAAGTGAGTATGGCATAAAGACGTTATATAATGTGATATGCGCTATACAAGAACCAAATATTATTGTTATTTTTATTTATGGGAATAACCCTTGATTTGCCCGCTGAGAACCATGCCCGGTTCTAATAATCAAACCCCACTGTGCTCGGTATTTTGTATCCCAAACCAGAAAGAAAATTAAAGGTTTAGTCTCTCCCAAACTGTGTGACGAGATGCATTTGATGTGGAATTTGATGTGCATTTGATCTCGATACTGAACATGGCGACCGGGGCGCTGTGACGTGCACCTGTAATCCAGCCAACAATGGAAGTTACAAACTGATTCAGCTGAGGACGCAGGTTTGAAACTGAGCCACGTCTTTCGGATAGTGACGTTAAAGGTCGGTCCCCAGACGTAAATGATCATATCTGATTGAAACACAGCTGTAGAAGACCAATTACACACACACACACACAGCTTAGAACTCGGACAACTTTTTTTGTTAGTGTTGAACAAATTTGGTGACTTTGTCATTTGTTTTTTGTCTGTTGCAATTTACAGGAATGATGTACGTTTAGGAAGTTTGAATAGACAAGAACTAAAGAAACTTTGGTTTAAATTTCTCTCTTATTTTTATTTTTGTTCCTTTTACAGATACCCTAAATATACATTTGTGAGCGACAATGCAATATCCAAATCAGCTGGCCTTTCATCGAGGTACTCCGAGGATTCCTTACGTGGTGTCATTGTTGACATTTATTTCCTGTCTCGTTCTGATTTTCTTGTGTGCACATTTTCATCACAGGTTTGTAACTTTTTTCATCTCATCTTGCCGAATTCATCACCATATAGTTTCTCATATATATATTACGTATTTCTACAATGTGAGACCAAAACAAATTTCCATGTACTCTTGTAAATTTGGATGAATAAAAAGAATTGAATTGAATTGAATTGAATTGAATATATGAACAAATACTATGCTACCAAATAAGTCACTCTATCTGCACAAAACTTCTGGGAGTTTGGGATGGTGACATTAAAGATACAATTGGCAATTAAAATGACATGATATCATTAAAACTTGGAATGAGAAGCAAGATAAAATAAATAAAAACCTGTAGATTATCAAATCCCACTTTTAGGGTTGACTAAGCATAGAAAATCGACTTAAAAGAAACAAGATCTGGCTCACTTTTGATGCACAATAGTCATTTGAAATTAGAATTTTCAATATCAGTCTTCCAATGTTCAGAAGATATATATGCCAACCTATTTTTATTTTTTTAAAGGGAACATGTAGTGCCTTCAGTAGTAATGTCCATAATAATTACTTGCATGTTTGGGGCAGTAAGCTCAGCCCATTAGATATACATGTACCAATCTGTTATAAGTGATCACTGTCTGTTGAAAGCAGTACCTGAGCCACTCTGAAGAAAGAACTGGAAAAACCACTGCTTCTATGTAAGTTATACTGTAGGAAACCTTGCCATCCCAAGATTGTCCTGTTCAGCCAGGAAAGATCTGTAAGTAAAGTCCAACTAAGTTGAACAGGTCAAGCCAATGATTAGAAAACTGTCCATACTTCTAACCATACATTTTTTAATGAAATGGATGTAGCTGAAATTCTTATAACCTCTCTCTCTCTCTCTCTCTCTCTCTCTCTCTCTTATTCTCTCTCTCTATCTCTTTCTATCTCTCTTTCTCTATCTCTTTCTCTATCTTTATCTCTTTCTCTCTCGTATTTTGTCTCTCTCTCTCTTTTTCTCTCTCTATCTCTTTCTGTCTCTCTTTCTTTATCTCTCTGCCTCTGTCTCTATCTCTCTCTCTCTCTCTTTTTTTCTCTCTCTATCTGTCTCTCTCTCTCTCTGTCTCTCTCTCCTGTCTGAAAACAGGTATGTAGGGTAGCGTACGAGATGATGCAGGATCTCCACCCAGATGCTGCCGCCAACTTCCGTTCCCTTGACGACATCTACTACTACGGCGGGCAGAACGCCCACGAGCAGACCGTGCTGTACGAGCACAAGCCGCAAGGTTCTGACGAAATAGAGATGCGGCCTGGAGACTCCATAGGCGTGGCTGGCAACCACTGGGATGGCTATTCCAAAGGGTCGAATCTCAGGTCGACGCCAAGACGAGCCGGTCTCTATCCATCGTATAAAGTTGAAGACAAAACGAACATTGCCAAGATGCCTACTTATCCAGGGGCTGAGAACTTCCAGTTATAACCCAAAGCCGCTTGTCTGTTTGTCAGCAAGTTTGTTTGTCCGTGTGTTCGTCTATATTTGTTTAGTTATACATGTAGTATAGACAATTAGAACTAGGACTGTAGCATACATTGGCTGTAGTATTGCAATCTGAAACTTTTTTTTTCCCTTCCTTTATGAAAGCCAGTTTTAAGGGAAATAGCTAGATGGAAATCTGATTATGTGATTTGAACCCGAGAGAAAGTGGTTCTGAATGATTTGTATATCTTAGATCATGAGTGAGACAGTTGATGGTTTGTTTTCCCTGACTGTAAGGGAAACATGTGTGTGCTTGCAAGAAAGCAACCAGGGTATGGACGGCTTCAAGTCCTCTCCAAGGCAATTAGTAATGAGGATTAATGCCTGACCAAAGGGCATGAGTGCATCGACTTGGTTTCAAACCCGGGACCGGTGCTCACAAAACCACTGCTTTACCACTGAACACTCACGCTGTCTATGATAGTATTTCCCAACCAGTTTAGTGGTGGAAGAGTAGGAGACCTACTCTGAAATGACCTCTTTTTCACAAGAATACCAAAAACTGCATATCTTGTCACTTGTATTTTTAACTATTTGAGCTGCACCTCTGAATGGTTTGTTATTTCCTTAACGCCATGAAAAAAAAATATGTCGCAATTAATATTATATTCATACAGACTAAAATATCCATGCTGTATAAATTTGAGCCATTTGCTATTGACTGTGTTGTATTATCAACACGGTGGTGTTAGCATGTCTTTAGAAATTTCTATCCTTTTGGTTATAAAACACAAGAGGTGATGGATTGGATTTGTGAGGGAATGTGTGAAATTGGAAGTGAACATTTTGAAACTACCAATTTTTTAATCAGTAATGTGGAGCACAGCACTTTGAAATTGTTTGAAGCTAAAAGAGTGTTTTCCTCAGAGCCATCTGAGTATGGCCAACTGTGGTTTCAGCTGGTCACCACATGACGTATGTTCTCTTATTCTGTGCTTCTCCCAACAAAGCCGTATTCTCCATATTGTACCGAACTCAAACCAGGTTGGCCAAACTCTCTTTACCGTTAGTATGGTGTGTAAGCTATTAAACACCAAAACATGGCTGAAGTCTTCTCTTAGGTCACTTTGCTACCCCTAATGCAATACTTTTTGTTCTTCAACTCCTTATTTTAGAATATCGTGCAAATTTGCAAAGAAATACACTCAAAGCTTAATAAGGGTAAACAAATACCATTTGGGTTTATAACTTTCTGTTATCTTTTTAAGAAAAAAAAATATCAGAAATTGATTCTGAGATTATATGCATTCTATCGCATGTGCATTTCTGTTGCCAAAAGAAACGCAATGTTGTCTCAAACTTAAAACATCTCAAATTGTTCATCTCATTTTAAAAGGAACATCTCGTTTTGTCATCTGTTCATGTATTATGATAACTAGGCAGAAAGATTTACAGCATCCGGAACAGGCTGTTGCATTGAGTGCACTTATAAAGCAGAAATTGCTTTTTTTTTCATGTACAAACCTTTGTACTCACATAATTCCAACACATTTTTGGAAAATAAAGTTTCATTAAAAGTGTTTTATTTCACTAAATTAGTCTGAGAATTTATTTCCTAGATTCAAATCAGATTTTGTAGTTTTAGAATGTATAGAAAATCAATATTGGGAAGTAATTTTCAGTATTATTTATGTTTTGGAATCATGTGTTAATGTAACAGATAGTGCCTAATTTTCTATTGATCATGACAGTGAAGTAAGATTGTAAATTGAATTTCATTGTGAAAGAGATTATGTGAATACCAAATTTTGTACTACATTATAAAAGTTTATCGTAGAGAATCTTAAACAAAATAATATTATATATAGGTCTGTGTATGTACTATGTGGTGGTTCCAAATGTCCTTGTTTTTGAGCCAGATGTTGTCTTTAGAAAGTATTTTATGAGTTTTCTGCTATAGCTTTGTAAATATCTTTGATCTTGATGCAGACATACAGAGGGGATTAGTTTGAATGCAGGGACGAATGAAACAGCAGAGCTTTACAAAGTTTATATACAATTTATTCCAATTAATCGTTGTGAACAAATGACATTCATTTCATCTGGTGCAAATTATACATGCATAAATGCTACAAATTGTAGTTCTTGCATGAAGATTATAGCTGGGTTCTCTTTGTAACTTCTTCACCCTATTACCTGTATTCATTAAAGCATACTAACTGAAGACTTTTAATAGTGTGTCGAGTTCGTCCACATATTTATGGAGCACCAAGTCGACCTCTTTATGCCACAAAAGTTGCGGCAAGTTGCTATTAAACTCAGTGGAAAAAAAAACAATCACATCACATCATTATGAGGTCAAATTTAATTTTCTCCATTTTTGACTGGATTAATTTTGTCTATTGAATTTGTTACTGAGCTACTGGAATTTTTTTAGAATGGAGAGGTCGATATGAATATTAGTTATAGATGCATATATGAGAGATGAAATTTTGTTTGCATACACTCATCTCAACTCGTCTTAAGATAGACCAGATTTTAATCAGTGAGTTAAACAAGGACGTTATTGTTGTTTCTTAATGTCAAGATAATTTTGTATAAATAATTTAAATGTTGCATCTTTAATCATGAATTTTTAAATTGTACACCATGAAAACATTTATCAACTCTGTAATTATCACTTTTGAGATGTCATATTAATATATATGTGTATGTACATGTATATCTTTCAGTAGAAATAAAGCTCTATTTTTCTTCGCTTTTTATATGCTTCAGCTGCTTAATTGTGGTTAAAACTGAAATTCAGAAACATAATTATAAATGATGAAAATATTTTACTATAACTTAACTACCATGAACTGCAGATCAAAATATTGAGTGCTAATTTGAACTTCAGTCCATTTTTTAGTTATTATATACTGGTAAGGTTGCTACTAAAACCTGCATTTTTTGCATATTTATAGCTACAACAGTCCACTGTTTAGATTTTCTATTAATAAGGACACATGTAATAATAGCAGTTAATTTATATTATACTTCCAATGTGTCTAAGCCTCATGCAAAGTTAATATTATTTGTTAGTCCTTTTCTTAGAATGAAGTTAACCCTTTTCTCTCCTCATTCACTGAGATCTTTTTTTTAAAATTCATATGAAGCTGATGCAGAGCTGACATGTGGTACTTGTATTGTTAGACATTTTCCCCTACATAAAGTGTATCCACATCTCTCTATTAAGTTTATTGTTGTCCTTAGTGACGGAGAAGGTGCATTGTATTGATTGATATGAACTGTAAATGATCATAAAAGTATGATATTAATATCATATTTTTGTGCAAAGACCTGTAAATAAAAGAATTATTTGTTAAATCATGAAAATATGCACTGATAAAGTTTTCCGTACATGTTTTACTTTATATTGATTCCGTTGTCTTGACAAAAATATTGTACAACTTTCAATGTCAGATTTATCCTTTTGTTTTCCTCAGGATCAGAATGACTGGAATTGATTGCCCCACCCGTTAGTGATGTGTTTGTGATTTCTGTCAGAGAGCAAAGATTTGTTATGGTACATTTGGTAATATACTCTTTATGTTTTATAGTGTGAAAAATATTGTTAAAATGAATATATGACTCAACTTGCCAGACATTAATAGCTGTGTTTGTTAGAGATTGGGGTTAAATAACATGTAAAGAATCCTTTAGACCTGACGCATTAAATGGTGAAAAAAAATTAATAAGAGATACAACAATATGGACAAATTAAGTGACTTCAGTATGGTGCATGTTAAAAATTTGAATATTGTATCAAACAGTACACTGTTCATTTTTAAATACCGGTAGAGACAGCGTATGTGTGAATGGAACTGTAGTTTTGAATTTCTCTTTCAATGTTTTGTTTTGCTTCTTTGAAGATGCCAATTTTTTGTTATTTGATATCAGGCTAGAATAAATCTTAGGTATATGCTTTAAAGAAATTATGCAAAGATATGCATGTATGATTATGATAATAAAGGTTTCCAATGCAACTTTTTCAAAAGAGCAATTTTTTAAATAAATAGTTTAGGTTAGGAGGGAGTGGGGGTGTACTTGTAGGTGGAGGGTTATACATTGAGGAGATAACAAGTTCAAAGGCCGTTCAGGCTTGTATTCTCACAATCAATGTATTTTGATACTTTGATCTGTGCTGTAACAAATATTATTCTTGTACAATATCAACAATATATCAGCCCAAATGGAAAAATCATGTACTTCTTTAATTCTATAGTCATGCCTTCGTAAAGTTCTTGAATATTGATGTAGTGTAAAATCAGAAACTGAAGTGTGCATTAAATTTTCACAAACTTTGCGGCAATCGAAAGTATAATTTTGAATCACAACATTTTTTAATCTGCAAGAGTTTCTGGTTTTGCAGTTCTCTTTCCATTTAATTGTTTATGTGTACTTTAATATACAACTATATAAAATATTTTGAACAAAGACATTTTTATAGTACTTATAGCATCAGTTACCATAAAATGTATGTCTTTGCTGTTGGGAACAATAATGCTTTTGGAGAGAACAAACTTACAAGTCACGTCACACGTGTTTGTATCTCCACCATGAAGTAAAAAACAATGTTCTTTTCTAGCAAAATCATGACCAGACTTTTTTTTAAACGACTTCCTTATCTATTACTCCATTTCAGCTTATGATTTAATATACTGGTGCATGGGACATAGTAGCTCAAATTCCATTGAAGAGGTTTAAAGTCGCCATGATTTATTAACTTCCTCCCTGGGCCGAAATTATTTATTACTTTTTCAATTGGACAATTTTGAGTGTACCGGTATATTTATTGCCCGCCCATTGATCATAGGGATGTATATGTACTACATTAATGAAGGTTTTAACCTTTGGTTAAGATAAACCTTCTTCACAAACTTTCGCTATCTGGTCTGCTACATTCACATTTATATTCATTTTTGATCACCTCTTCTATCATGTATTAATATCTTAATAGCATATTTGCAAATTTGTTTCTGTTCATTTTCCACCGGTGTTTTAGATACCATATATTATTGCCTTTAGCAGAGTAATTATGAGCAGAGTAAAAAAGTACATGATTGTTGCACATTTTAGTGTGCAATATCAACCAGCTAAAACAAAAATGAAGAATGTTTTGTTGTTGCTATATCATGTTTTGTAAAATCTTGCTTTTCTTCCCACTCAATAAATTTGAGAACTAGTGATAAAAAGCATCCATGCTTCATTTTATGAGATTGATATTAGTTTTGAATTTATTTTTTTTTGTCAGCACTTATTTTCTTGTTTTCAGATTAGATACCTTTTATTTCTTTGCTATATTTTCCTCCTCCCTTGTTTCTGTTTTTATTTTTATTTTTTTGTCAATCCCCACTTTCTTTATCTCTTTTTCTTGTCAGCTGTTTAAGACAGATTTATTTCAGTTTCAGTCACTTAATATTTAATGATTGGCCTAGGGCATAATAAATCATGTGTAGAATTCCTATGATGCGTACACTTTGTATTTCAATTTTTTGTAGTACTTGTAGTACTTGAAAATCATAGATTAAATAATTTTCAGTTTGTATTATGTCAGAAGCAATAAGTACCGTAGCTGTTAATTTGCCATGGTAGCTTCTTTTCCCATGGAAACCATATTTATATGTATATCCTGTATCTTGTCATGTGACCCATATAAAGGTGTACTGTTAATTGTGATGGAGTATATATAAAGCACACATGGGTGTGCATGTGTATTGATTCTGTAATAAAAGAAAATGAATAAATAAAAAAGGATGATTATAAAGAGCAAGGTGTATTGTATTACTTATTTGGCTAGAGATAGGATATGGTATGATGATGATCCTGAGAAATAACAGGGTACAGTGTGAATGTATGGATGCTGCTTGCTAGTCCATTTTTTAAAGGCGGCTGATAAAGGGAGCACCATGAAGACTAATTCGAGTTAGGGAATAATATCCTGTAAGAGAAAACAAACTAACGATTTGATTAAAAACGTGTCATCAGGTATTCACATTTTCTAGCAAAATGATTTCTCACAAGTTGGGGAATTAACAGCTAGTCCTCATTTTGTTTTCTAATATAGCAGTAATTTGCTGATGCGGCTTCAACAATTCAAATAGGGTCTACGCCATCCCAAGAAAAAATAAACTAGTAATACCTGCCATGTCTCTGTGCAGCCCCTACCTCTGAGTGAAATAAGTATTTCAGAAAAAATTAAGGAACTAAATCCACAAAGGTGAAAATATTTTGAAACGTGGTCGAGCTTATGAAAAATAGAAGCTCTAGATCTATAACTTCCACAAAATGACTCGAGATATTTAACATACTAAACCCTTAGTATCAAAAACTGACATATATGTGTAATATCTAATTGTTTAAAATAACATGATAAATATGTATGGCTGTTACAACCGATTGAATCAGTTTTGTATTTGGCGTTTGAACAAAATAAATAGAACTTCTTGGAGGGAGTCTAGTACTCCATTTAGCGTCTTGAGTCAAGACTAATTCTGATGTAACAACAAACCCTGAAACTTGAAAGTAAAAAGCAATCGTTTGAAGTCTACCTGCTGCCAAATCCAAACTCAGATTTTTGTACCGTTTAGGTGAGTAGTAAAAAAGAACTTTCTTTATTGTTATTTTAGGTCAAAGATGTTTAAGGAGCAAAACGTATACACATGATGTATAGTTACTACTAGTATGTGATTGTGAAAGTAAAATTGTTTTGTAATTTTAATTGTATCCCCATATGTACATATTCATGTGTGATACAAGGATAGACATCCATATGAACTGAGCTGAGCTGACCGACTTCTTTGCATTCTGTTGTCGTTGGTTGGTGTTGGTAGTTGTTGGTGTGTTTTATGCAGCTCTGATATATATGATTTCAAAGCAGGAATAGAAAATCAGTCGATTTTAGTCGAGAAACATTGTTATGAAGGTAAAGTAATATCAATCTTGAGAGGGAGCTATACAACATAACGAGTTTATTATAGGATCGCATATGCTTCCAATATGTTCATTTGAACCAAATTCATGATTCCATACCATAACTTTGTATCACTTATATTAAAGTTGAAGTCCAGCATTTTGTGTATCATAATCATTTTAGACCTACAAGTACAAGTGTTTTCCTTGGCTTTGGCTTCAGAAATATTGGATTGAATTAATTGGGTATTTAAAAGAACAAGATGTGCACTCATCCTCTGTAGATTTTTATTTTTTTTTAAATCAAATGCCAGTTATTACATGTGTACATACATTTTTTCTGTATTTCGTTTTTTTTATACAGAATGGGTGCTGAAACTTGAAAGAGAGAATCGACTTATATGATGGCGAGACACAGCAAGCTACAGCTCCAAGTCCTACACCTGTATAAAGCTTTCCTGCGGGTAGCAGATAACAAACCAGGAGTAAAGCCTCAGATCAAGTATGAATTCAGGAAGGGAGCCAAGATGCCTCGCACAGATCTAATGCGGATAGAATATGTGATGAGGCGAGCGGAGAGACAGCTTCAGATGCTACAGACCGGAAGCGTAGATCGAGCCGGAACATTTACAAATGAGGAAGTAGATACTAGCAGCGAAGTTAAGGTGGACTCGAAAAATGATAGTTCCAAATCATCAACGGATCCAAATAGGTGATGCAGTCCATGTGCTCCTTCATGTGGCACAAGGACTGGATCTAACGTGTACCGGTATCTGTTCTCATGGCCATGGGGTGTTCTTTTTCCATCAATTGGAGAAGAATAGTGCATGATGAGAAAGGCTGGCTCGAGAGAGAGTACATGACTGTATACTTCAGTCAACACTGCAACTGTCTCTTGTCAGCATTAAAATAAAAATCAGATCGTACCAAGAAGACAAAATGGAGGCATGTATTCATGAGATTGTTCATCATGACAACTTGAAAAGTGATCTTTTTCTCAAAACCTTTGGAATTTGGAAGTGTGGCTCATTGTTCATCATTTTGAACAAAATTGCCAATAATAAAAATGTATGCAGTGTATGCATTAGCAGTTTTCCATACAGTGATTGATGTATTAAACTTTCTTTCTTTTCAAGTTTTTTAGCTATAAAAAATACTACTGCCATCATTCTTCCAGTTGAATGTTATTTCGGCATTCTTGTACTCAGTTTGTAAATTAACTGAATCATTTAGTATACATATTTTTTAACTATAGTTCAGAGGTAAAGACCAGTTTTGAAACGCCCCCCTCTCAAAAATGAAATGGAAGCTCTTATTACCAATCATGTGAAAGAATGTTTTGACTAATACGTGATCATACAAATTTTGCTGAGTAACCGCCTACTAATTGATATATTTGGTAAATTATTATATCTATTTGGACTTGATAGATATAACGCGTGACAGATGATTCCAGAACCTTGCAGTACACACCAATACTTATAGGCTAGATGATCAACCTTTTCTGATCGATTCCACAACGTTTCTTTCACAATGCGATCCCATGACTATAACTGGTCTTTATCTTTAAAGTGATTGATTTCAAATTAACACCCTGATCATGTCTTAACGAAAAGGTGTGTGAAATATAATCATATACCAGTAATTATAAAAGGAGGCAGTGATGATAGCAAGTTTTTTTGTTGACAACCTCAAAGCACCCCTAACAAAATTGGAGTTCATGTACTGTACAACTGGTTGAATGGGAACAAAAGTTTTCCACCATATTTCCAAAAATGATTTGAACCCTTACATGTATATGACCCTACATTCATGATAAATATTGGAAGGAATAGGTGGGTCAACTTCAATACTAAAAAAAATATTAAAAAATTCAGTACTCTGACTATTCACCCAGCTTTATAGTGAAAGATATGTGACTGAAAAAGGGTGAAGAAATCTTGGGTATAAAAGATATCTAGTGCTTAAATTGTCAGAATAATCAAATAATGCAAATTGTCTAAAGTTAGGTTGAACCACTTTCCACAGAGCCTTGTGCACTTTGTCATAGAAATTACGCATTTCATATAATGATCTACTAATGTTTTGTTTATTAAGTGAATTTTTCTTATTGTTAAAGGAAAGAAAGGAAGATTTGATTCAATCATAACATGTACTTTGACATTCAAAAGTGTGTGATAGATATACCGGGTATATGCATTATAAACTGACAAAAATCTGATGACATTGATAATTGTTTGTGTTTTTAATATCTGCCTTATGTGTTATAATGGAATGGTAGTGGTGACATTGGGAGAGATGCATTTATTTGTCTAATCTTTATTTCCAATAAAGTGTGATTGTTTTAAAACTGATAAAACGTGAGAGGAACAGAGGTTATTTGCTGCATAAGCTCTGAAGTTGAACATGACATTTCTTTCTCACTTTTTCAATTAATACTTTCATGCCAGTGATGCCACCATAGTACATTGTACATGTAGGTCACTTTCTTTACACTTAATCTGTCTCTTTCATCACCTTCAACATACTTTATCCACCTGACCTCTCCTATTACTGTCTCTATTCATTAACCTATCTATACTCTTGCTTACTCACAATCTATCCGTCTTCATGCTGATCCTATCTCTCCCCTTCTCCCTCCCCCCTCTCTCTCTCTCTCTCTCTCTCTCTCTCTCTCTCCTCTGATACAAAATGCATTACATTTCACCTCCAATATCGGATCTGTTTGACATATCTAGATTCACATAAATCATGTATATGAAAATACCCACTTAGTAAATAAAACACAGTTGGTAGTCGGGCTCTGATATGTAATATGCCATGCATTTTATTGCAATTATCACACACTGCACCTTTTATCATCACAAAATGAAATTTTCCTACAATACAGTCACTTTAATATGAAACAACACATCTTCCTGATTCACCTGGAACATAATTGCAAAGACATTCAAGAAATTAACTGAAGGACAACAGCCTTATGAATTATCTCATGAAATGAGTAAACATTACAACAACATATCACATAATGAGACACAATTTTCATATGCATTAAAATTAGGGTATTGAAATTTTCCCAGAGCTTATTTGTTGAAAGCCTTTGTAATCGTGTTCTTTTAATATTCTATCAATCTACAACCTGAATTATGATGCACCATTTTGCACATGGACATCATCATAAGATTTGACTATTCATGAAAGTTCTTTCCTTCATTGAAACTCTCTCTCTCTTTCTCTATCTCATCCTATAAACTGCTGCCTCCATCTCAGCAACTGCAGAATAGCTAGCAAACCTTAGATGGGATTCCATCACTTTCACTGCCCAAACCAAATTTTCCTTGTCAATCTATTCAGACTTCAAGACCTCTGTTCGCAATGTTTCTTGAAAACCAACGTGCTTGATGTTTCCTCTGTCAGAGAGCTAGGATGGTTTGACCAAATGATTAAACTCTCATTCAACAAGCTTGTAGCAAACATCTTTCTCTTTCAATAACTCTTTCCATTGATCCTTTGCTCATACATGTACACGTACCATGTACAGTCAAACCTGTCTATAGTGACCGCCCAAGGGAATCACAAAAAGTGGCCTTTGTAGACAGGTTTCTTTAGTACATGATTCAATGAGAAACCATTTTCAAAGGAAACAACAAATGTGGCCTTTGTAGAAAAGTGGTCTTTGTAGGCAGGTGGTCACTAAAGCAGGTTTGACTGTACCATATACCAGCATGTGATGTAATCCATTAGTGCTCTACACATAGAATTATCGCAATGCTCCTTGACAAGATTTCCTACATTAAAATGTCTGCACAAAGTGCAAGAAACCACTATCATCTCTCTGCTTCCTTCACTGCCTCCTGTGTCTTTGCTGATTTTCTTTTTGTTTCCTCTGAAGAAAGACCAGTCAGTTGACAGCTGACGTCCCACAGCTTGACCGCGGCTTCGTCGTCCTTGCCACTGGCATCGCATTCAGACTTTTTACAGTCTCTGTAAACAAAAAGAAAAACCAAGGAAACTGATCATGAATACATGGCATTACCTGAATTGTGCTGGGTAATGAAATCATAATTATATCTTTACAAATAATTGCATCTAAGAAGCCAAGTTAGAAACATTTCAACAATTTCACAGTGATTCTGACACCTCAAAACACAAAAATTGACAAATGTTGAAATTGAGTAATATATGCGTAGGTCATTTTGCCACTCTGATATGTAACAAAGCAAGCAACAAAAAATAATTATAAAACTTCATATCATATAATTTTGATTCATAATTTTACAAAAATTGTGATTATAAAATCTTAATCTGCTCTCATGACTGATGTACAGTCTGTGATATGTTTGGTTTTCCTATGGACTGAGAATGCTGATTTGATGAGATAATCACCCGTCAGTGACCTTGTAGGGAGGTCTAACCCCCTCCCCCTCCCCCTCCCTGTCCAAACTAGTACAGACAGGCTTTAACTTTCAAGGCCTCAATCAGATGTCAATATTTTTCTTGCAAATAAATGGTAATACCTTTGGAATAAAATGTAAGCTTAAAAATAATAACAGAATAAACTAGGAAAACTTGCCTGAAATATTGACCAGAGACTTTCTCTAGCTCTGGATCCACAGCACAGTAGATAGAGGTCTGGGCCCCTTGCCGTGGAGACCTCACAAAAAGCCAGAATATTGGACCCAGGATAGCCATAGAGAATCCCGACTGGTGCATTCCTGTATGTCTACCTATGTTGGTCTTCACTACCCCTGGATGGAGAACGTTCGCTGTTACACCAGTACCTAGAAATTTAAGTTTTCATTAAAGAGAGCAGAACTGTGTTAATTTTGTATTTTTCACCTTTCATTGTTTTTCATACTTGTTTCCTTTTCAGCATTTCTTAGGGCTTACATCATTCCGACTCCAATTTTACGTCATGAAATTATAACACACCTGGAAATTAGATGACATCAAACGGAACTGTGTTAATTCCGTATCTTTCACCTTGCATTTTTTCCTTTCGTCCTATTTATGAGATATACTAGTTCCTTTTCAGCATTTCTTGGGGCTTACATCATTCTGATTCCAATTTTATATCATGAAGTTTTATCACATCTCAATTTCTTGAAACTGTTAATTCCTTATCTTTCACCTTGCATTTTTCCTTTCTTCCTATTCATGAGATATACTAGTTCCTTTTCTGCATTTCTTGGGGCTTACATCATTCTGATTCCAATTTTATATCATGAATTTATACCACACCTCCAATATCCCGGTGGGCACACAGCAGTTTGCATCAACACTCTCTAATCTCTATTCAGTGGCTGCAGTGCCCTTTGAAAATGAAAAAAACTAAGGCCGCTTTACCCATATCACTTTGTTTTGGGTCTTGTGACTGGACTTACTCACCTGTATTTGGAATTGACATCACAGCCTGTAAATGAATGTCTGAATTACCGGTAACATAAAGTTTTAAGGCACTATCACTACTATTCTCTCATTATATTTTAGAAATATCAAGTTGCTTTCTCTTTGCTTCTCCATTTATTTTCTCAATTTTCTCATCCCTGGCCCCCTAAGTTCTTTTGAGGGTTTTCAGGGGGTAATGAATGAGGAGAACATTACTTGAGATAATGAAACCGATCTAAAATGGAATTCTGGGTTACAATACAGACACAAATGTCAGAGGGAGGAAGTGAGGCCAACAGGTTAAAAACCACTGCTGTAGACCAGTTTACTTAAATATGACAGGGCATATCATATAAACCATGATAACGTTACCTTCTAGTCGTTTACTCAACTCCCTCGTGAAGAGAACTTTGGCAAGTTTGCTGTTTGCGTAGGCTTCCGCTGAATTATACCGCTGATCGCTGTTGATGTCTTCAAAGTTTATCTTGCCCACTTGATGAGCCACTGATGACACATTAATGATTCTGCTTGGGGCTGATGACTTTAACTTGTCCATTAGAAGATTTGTCAGATAAAAGTGACCTAAACAAATGTCCAAAGAAAATAAAATTGAATTATCTAGAAAAATGAAGTATACATACATTTCTCTTTCTTTTATACTGCAATCTGTTTAACTACACAAATGCTAGAGGTTTGTTCTTAAAGTAATCTTGTAGGCAGAACCATAGAAGCCTTTTGTCATTGTATTGATCATTTTCATGAAAATTTCACCTCCTTATTTCAGCCAAAAAGTTAGGATGTGGAATTATTCATATGTTTCTCTTCATTGCCCCTTTCCTTTCTAATATATTATATGCACCAAAACCAGATATTTATGCCAACAAAAGGAATAAAAGTACCAGTATTCCTTAAATTGCAGCTTCCATATCATATTTACATCACTGATTAACAGCTCCCCCTTCCCCAGTACATGTCTTTTTGAAAAGTAAAAGTTATTACCTAAATGATTGACCCCAAACTGCATCTCAAAGCCGTCTTCGGTCTTCCACTTGGGGCATCTCATCAAACCAGCATTGTTGATCAAAACATCCACACCTTCCTCATCTGAATTTAAAAACCAACCACAATGTGGTCATGACAATACATAAAAAAAAGTTAAACTGAGAAATGAGTGGACACCAAATGCTAACTGTGTCAAATATTGATGTTTTCACAATTAAATTAAATGGATTAGTATTACATATTAATTGCATCATTCTCGTTGCACAAAACTGATTTTCTAGTTCATATGAGATCAGATTAGATCAGATCATGTCTTTTTGAAAGAAATTTAAAAATTGACATGGACAAACCCCATCACCTTTCATGCTAGGTCTTGGATATAAAAAACACATAAGAAAACACCTGTTAAAAATACTATGTCCCTTTTGCAGCCAACATCAAATTCTGTAGAACTTTGCAGGAATTATGAATATGTCATGTATGTCCTATCTGTGAAATTTAAACGTTAGCAGTGTCCTCATATTCAAATTATGCAAGGAAACCTGTTTACCTGCTAGACTTCACTGTCAGACACTATTGAGTGACTGACTGGCTTTTTTTCTTCTTTGGTAATAACATACATGAAAAGAGTTGTAAAGGGTACATGAGCATTTGTCTACATCAATAACCCACTTCTTGTGATGGCCAAGATTAACTGATTGAATCTTTGCGCAGCATAAAACGTATGACCATTCGGTAAAATTGTCTGAAAATCAAGACTATTACTTTTGGGCTCTATAGCCCTAAAGTCGATTTGACAACTAATAGTCGTTATTTTCCCACTTGAAGACATTTTCAAGCCCCACCTTTTTTAGGGAAGTTCTAAATTAGTATTATCTTTCAAATGCAGTTGGAATTTAAATTTTTCATTTTTTTGGCCTGCAAATGGGACATAGTCCCTTTAAGGGCTTCCAAAGTATCACTTTAATCTTGGTATTTTATGCATTAGTGATCTGATTTTAGTTTAAGCATTCTCTTAATCAAATGTAAATAACACTTTATGTTTTAGGAGTAAATACTATGTCAGAATAGTAGACACATGTTCAGTAGAAGCGTAGCGAGCTGACAGTAATTTTGCATCTTCCAAACTGTATTGCACTCCTGCCTGTTCGGCAACGGTGACAGGAACACTATCATCTGAATGAGACTTTTCACAGATTTAAACAAGAGGTTACGAGATGGACTGATGGACCACTATTTACCTGAGGTGATTTTGTCAGCAAACTGTTTTATAGAGGATAGGGAGGCGAGATCCAACTGCAAGACCTTCACATCTGTATTGCCACTGGCAGCCACGATCTCCTCTCTCGCCTTTTCTGCCTTCTTAATATCTCTGCAGGCAAGGATGATTTTGCCACCTAAAACAAAAAACAAAAAATAATAATAATTACAATCAATCACAGTTGGACAATAATAATAACCTGGATATTTTCACAAAGCTCTTATCCACTACCAATGGTACTTAAGGTGCTCCAAAATTATCTCAGCTCTTGCTAGAATACTGATTTTGATGTTCATAACTTTCAAGGAATTCCTTGATACCAGTCCCTATTTAACACCTAGGAGAAGAGTGGCAAAATGTAGATAAATGTCTTCCCAAAAGACATATCTCTCCCCCCCCCCCCCCCCCCCCTCTCTCTCTCTCTCTCTCTCTCTCTCTTTCTCTTTCTCTCTCTCTCTCTCTCTCTCTCTCTCTCTCTCTCTCTCAAACAAGGGTAACTGTTCTACTAACTGGCAGAAAATGCAAAATTCATTAATTATTCTCTCCCATCAAAGGCTATCTATACAGTATACAAGTAGTTCACTGATGGCCAAAACTGAATTTAAATAAACTGGCAATGGAACTTTATGTCACATTCCTTCTACTTTTTCACCATCTTCGATCTTTTTTGTTACAGTTTATATTTTCATACCTCTTTTTGCCAACTCCAATGCAGTCTCTTTCCCAATACCAGAATTCGCCCCTGTGATGATTACAGTTTTGCCATCAACTCTGGCTTTGCTTGGACATTTATCACCACCATAATAATCTCTAGAGAAGGGAAGACAAGAGTTAAAAGTTAAAAATTAAAACATTCACATGTCAATGAAATGAAGAAAAACAATCAATTTGTTGTTATTATCATTGTTGTTGTCAACTGTTAATTGTCAGCTAAAATTTTCACTTTCAGACATAGTCTAGGTCTAGATCTACATGCATTAATTTACTTAATCGAGGTCTAAATGGAATAGATCTAGTGATAGAGTCTATATGTATAGAGTCATTGGAATTTATTTATGAATAAAAAAATAGTGATAACGAGTGACATGACATCGGCAGTGCAGCTGCAGTGCACACTACAGCTACAGAAAATCAGTGTCTCGCCTTTGCGGCAACAACGCCGGTTCTGCCGAAAGCCTAGGGCTAGGCCTCTAGGGCCGGGGGACGAGATGGGCGAGCAGTACCCCTCATCACGCTCACTTATACACGAACATTCAACATCCAGTTTCAACAGTCATTTCTTTCCTGAACAATATCCGTCCTATACTCACTTTAGTAGCAACGTGCCTCCGACTAATGCCCCAAATGTTGTGAAAGGTAAAGTATATCTTGGGTGAAATATTCTATTCACAATATCCATTTTCCTCACTCAATCAATGCTAAACGTGTTGTACAACAATCCCTGGATGATTATTATGCAATCATTGCATCGAGTCGCTAGGGTTTCAGGCGGATCTATTAAATCTGTGTCATCTGAAGAGCTAAGGTTCCTATTTTTACTTTAGATTTTGTCCTAAATGTATCATAAGTTAAACTAGACTCTATGTGAAATACAGCAAGATATTTAATGATATTTGTATTATTAAAGTAAAAAAACTGGATGGAATTAGTGTATATAGGCAGCAAAAACAATTATAAGTAGGACCAAATGCCAAGACTAAGCTCATGCAGGGATGTTTACTTCTTTCTAATATTTGTTTCGGCTAGTATTATGTATAGTAGTTCTTCTTTTCCTTCTTCTTCTTTTTCCTTCTGTGCTTCTCCTTCTTCTTCTTCTTCTTTTTCATCATCTTCTTCGATATCATTCTATAGTTCTTCTTCCGGCTTCTTCTTGCTTCTTCTTCCCCCAATTCTTCCTCCTCCTATACAGTGCGTCCAAAAAACGAAACCGAGAACAGTATCGATGTTTTATCATAACTTATTCAAATTTATTATTAATAAATGACACATATTTAGAAAGCTTAGATCCTCATCTTTCATTTGATGCAACTCATATGATGCATAATTATTTCACGCATGAGTGATTAAAATGAATTTGAAGAGAGGAAACCAAAAAGTCATTGGGCGGACGATATCTGAATTTCAAAGAGAAAATCACATTTCTAGAAAGTTGAGTTTCTGCCCTTTCATATGACACCTCAATCAGGAAAGATGAGCAAGGAATGACAAAGTTCTGTTTCATTTGTATTTAAAGAAATTGTATTTATTTATATCCGCGAAGTCAATATCACAGTAAAAATAGATAAATAATCATTTTTATTTAGATCTATAAGTTAGAACCATTTCGCGCGCGCCCAGTTATGGCGCGGACTGAATCATATCAAACGATGGGTGCGCTATATCAAAGAAGCCGACGGGAATTTCGTAGATGCTGTTCCCAAAATACATGTATTTTGAATAAACGGAGGGGTTGTGGCTTGTAAACATGATGGAGAACGACGAGCAGGACGTTGTTTCTATGGTTGATGTCTTGCAGCAAGATAATGAACTTGAAGAAGAAGCAGCAGCAGTGCTTGGTGATAGTGATGATAAATGTTGCACATATCCGATGGTGAGTTGATTACACCATGGTTACACGGTACCTCGCCTCGATAGAGAGCCAAGAGTTCCCCGGGCCGACTCAGGCGCTATGTATATGTAGGCTATGTAGAGTGGGTGAACCGAATCGAATGGAATGTATAATTATGGTGCAGTGCAGGTACAGGTGGCTCTGGTATATGTGCGGTAGATATGGCCTGGCAGACTTGATCAAACTATAACTTATGTAAGTCTAGTAATTTACATGCATTACCACGGTCATTGAGATGGTTGTAGGCCCTACTAATCTAGATTTCTAGACTAGATTTAGATCTAGTACTAGATCTAGATCTAGATAGTAGTAGACTAAGTAGACCTAGATCTATAGGTCTACTTGTTCGTGCATACACTGAGAAAGGATTGAACATTTCATTTTACATTTGCGATTTGGGTCATGAGTCATGGGGGTGTTTCTTTATATTTTTACAATTACTAAGAATTAAGACTAGGTCTAGATCTAGTCTAGGTCTAGTCTAGATCTAGAGTTAAACTTAGTCTAAGTCTGCAATGAAGTAAAATTCTCATTTAGTCTTATGAAAAGATGTTGATTTGAAAATTGAATGATGTCAGTTAAATGATGAGAAGCAGAAGAATGAAAAATGAGATGAGCATAAAAAATGAGGAGAAAAAAAAGGAAAAAAGATTACATGTAATTGAAAGAAGGAGAGAAAAAGCAGGAGAAACGAATCGAGTACGCTGATACGATCGAGTAAAGTCTAAGATGGGAAAGAGAAACTAAAGACGATTTAAAAGAAAAAGGAGAAACTAAAGACAATTCAAAAGAGGAAGGAGAAACTAAAGACAATTTAAAAGAAGAAGAAGAAACTAAAGACAATTTAAAAGAGGAAGAAGAAACTAAAGAGGATTTAAAAGAGGAAGGAGAAACTAAAGACAATTTAATAGAGAAAGGAGAAACTAAAGACAATTTAAAAGAGGAAGGCGAAACTAAAGACGATTTAAAAGAGAAAGGAGAAACTAAAGACAATTTAAAAGAGGAAGGAGAAACTAAAGACAATTTGAAACAGGAAGGAGAAACTAAAGACAATTTGAAATAGGAAGGAGAAACTAGAGACAATTCGAAATAGGAAGGAGAAACTAAAGTAGTGATTCAGTCATGTATCTTTTCCCATCTGTCATGGCTCTAACATCCTTTGGTAGGACGTTTTATATTAGCCACTCTCTATCCAGGTGATGTAAATGGGTATCTGATTAAATTACCATCGGAAGAAAATAGAAATCCCTTGAATGCTCGAAACTTTGCAAAGGTTGCTCAGGTATTCTAATGTTATACAGCACTTAAAACGTTAACAGTATGAACTATGAAGTGCTTCATAAATGTAGCTATTGCTATTAGATAGCCACTGTGATGATCTATTCTCATGGACTATTGCACAGTCATTCTTGCATTCATACAATTTTGTGTATGATAATGAACATTCCTATTAAAGCACTTTTAAAACATGTACAACAACAAAAATTGTCGATAATGGCATCTTATTCTCACTGGTACAGTACCTTTACATTTCAAAGTTTACTTCAGTTATTACTTTATGATTAACATTTATCTTTTTATTTACAGGGCTATGTGAGCAGACAGGCTCTGTATGCTTGCTTAACATGCAGGGGCAATCAAGACTCTTCGGCAGGTATCTGTCTAGCTTGCAGCTATGAATGTCATGAGGGTCATGAGTTTGTGGAGTTATACACAAAAAGGTTAGCAACCCAAGCATTAAAGACAATAGTAATGACATTAATGTGGGTATTATTTCACAAAACCACCATAAATAAAAGGTTGGTGTCATCTCATTGGACGGCATATTGATTTAGTGGGCTGTTGGCAAACAAAAAAATGGCGCTTTTTGTAACCGATGCCATTTTCTTATTTTCCCCAGCTGTGCCTCATCAGTATGTTTCTCTTGATGGCCCTGTAGTCTGTAGCGACAAAATACAATTTGAAGAGAAAAAGAGATCGGGAAAAGGGAAAACATTAGTTTGTATAGTTTGCTATGTATCATCATTTCAACTTCATTTTTTGGTGTTGGAAAACAAATTTAAGATCAAGTCATACTTGGAATATTGATGAGAGAAAGGAGGTCAAAACAAAGGGAACAAATAATAAATAATGATTTTGGGCAACTTCTCTTTTCATTTCTATTACAGGGACTTTCGTTGTGATTGTGGAAATTCAAAGTTTCCCAACTTGACTTGCAAGCTCATCAAAGTAAGTTATAACCCACACTATGAACATGACTGACAATGAGAGCGGACAAAATATACAGTTCCTCAGGTAGACAAAGGAACATCCCTTCACTGCTATTATGTAAAAATGTGTAGAACAGGTGTCACATGCATATTCACCTTTTTACATAATAGCTGTGAAGGGATGTTCCTTTGTCTACCTGAGGAACTGTATATTTTGTCCGCTCTCATTGTCAGTCATGTTCATAGTGCCATCAAATCTTGAACGTTGCACCCTTTCCATATATTACTTTCTCCCCTCGAGCTGTTTCATTCGTATTTCATTGAAGTGGATAGATATACAGTACTTTGAAGTACAATGGGTTATCTAGAGGCTGTATAATACTTTTTGTTTGTTTGTTTGTTTTTTTCATTTTTTACTCAGGTGGAAAAGTAACCTGCAGTTTTATTTTATGAAAGAAACTACATAAAAACATGTTACGTCATTTGTTTGGTCTCATAAGTTTTCATTATTTTCAGATTAAACAAGCGGTGAACTCAGAAAACCAATACAATCACAATTTCACTGGAGTCTACTGCACATGCAACAGGCCTTACCCTGATCCTGAAGACTCGGTAAGAACTCTGATGAACTCCCTTTCTTTAGAACCAGAAACTTTAATATTTCATTGCTTGGTGCCTGAAGGGCGTTAATGCTGTGTTAAAGTATATGAGGTAACACACTTCTGGCTCTAAACAGAAGATATAATGAAGAACAGCCTTCTTTGCAGCTGGAAATGTTTATAAAAATTAGACCACTCATAACATTTGTGAAAGTTTGTTTGTCTTCTTATGGCAGTTCTCTCCTTCCCCTCTCTCTTTTCCTCTCACTTTCTCTTTCTTTTTACTTATTTCTGCCTTGTACAAGACCTAAAATCTATCTTTTCTTTAACCATACCATATCGACTCCCAATGCTCTTTCATAACACTTTTTTTTTCTGTCAAAATTGAAAAAAGTCTTTAAAGGCTTAGACGCTCTTGTTGCCATTGTGCTGAAAACGGAAGCAAAGTTCATACATTTTCTCATACTACAGCGTAGAAGACCAACAGCCCATAGATCAATAGCCAACAATATACAAAAATATAGGTCTGCAAGCATTCTGAAAAGTTTTCTGACAGTTCAAAAGACTGGCGTGTTGGTCCACAGGATTTCTGACAACTTTTATGAGGGCTCACATTACCTCACAATGCTAAAATTGTGAAAATGTTCTATTGGGCTGTTGGACTAGTGGGATGTCTTGTTTTCACCCACTCATTCTCTACCTAAAATATAAATGCTATGATTTCTGAAGATTATACCTTACAGTCAGTCAATTAGAATTGCAGAATTCAGCTTGACTTTAATATTTCTTAGTAAAAATGAAATTGTAATATTCTTTTTAAAGTTGTATATGGTTCTACATGTTTATGCATCTCTTCTCTTATGTATTCAAATCCAGAATGAGGATGAGATGATCCAGTGTGTGGTGTGTGAAGACTGGTATCATGGCAGGGTAAGTACGTCTTCTGTCACACCCCCCCCCCCCCCGACCCCGACCCCACCCCTCTCCCCCTCTTCACCTTCCAACATCGATTGTAAATTTCACTATTAAAGGGATCGTTTAACAATGTTAAATCTAAGATACACGGTCCTACATGTTACTAGTGTCTGTGATATGGTGTAATATTGAAGCCCTAAAAAATCGCGCTTCAAAATGATCAAGAAGTGCCTCAAAAAAGTAAAAATCTTTGAGTGACCGGTTTTACCAAACTCGTTTTCCCCAATAGACAGTAGTGTTATGAAAACCGTTCAGCGAACGGTTTTCAAAATTTGCAATTCTAATCATTAATATCTTGATAATCAGACAGGCGATCGGTTTGTAAAAGCCATGGAGTTCCTGACTGACCTAAAGGTTTATAATTATCATTGCAGCATGAGCTAAATCAAGGATTATTTTTAGAGGGTCTAAGACAAAGTTACCGGATCCCTTTAAAGTACAGTGAAGGGCCATTCCATGGGAAGGTGGACATGACACTAAAATTTCAAGTTCATCAAATTGCTAAGAAATTATTCATTATAATTTACACACATGTTGAAGTTACAGAAACAAAAAGAATTACATCAATTGATCAAATATTTTCTGAGATACAGCAACAAACATGGGAAAGATTTTTAGTCATCCAAACCGCTAAAATTGACATAGTCTAGAGGGTCTACTTAACTAAAATTATATTTTTTTAATGGAAAAATATTGTTAAGACTTCTATTAATTTGATTTATACTTAGACATATTAGGTCTACTTCAGTCCCTCTAGAGGAGGAAATTTCTACACCACCGCCCAAAAATGTTTCACCATCACACACAAAATATGCACTTGAGCCAAGTAACGCGAGTTACCAAAAATATGATTATTTTTCATTTTGAAAAAAATCAGTAGAGCTAATTTGTTGGCAATCATAATTTTCTAAATTCATTACCCCCTAATCCTGTAAGCAAGATGTTTGCTCAAATAAACATTGTTATTATCTTTTGAAATGCCGACGAAAAGTGTAACGCGAGTTACCGTGTAACGCGAGTTACCACAATGTAACGCGAGTTACCAGCTAAAAACCTAAGTTCCCACCAGCATGAGCAGCTCTTGACCTGTAATTGGGCTAAGGTGTGGTGAACATAATGAGATGTAGTGTTATGCAGACCATGATGCACTGTTTAAGCATAAGAGGGCAGCCTAAATGAGATCAATTAATAGCGTACTCAAGGTCATACTCAAGGTCAAAGAGCACATGGCACATTCCTGAGTTAAGAGAGGCTTTCACTTTCTATGCAAAAGGGACAAAAACAAAACATCAAAAATGACATTTGACATCATCCATACTAGAGGTATTTGCCCTCTTAAAAGAGGAGTATCCTGATATCACGGTCGGTAAATCCAAATTTGCAGATCTAAGGCCCAAACATGTCCTCCTCAGCAGCAAACTGCCCCATAATGTGTGTGTCTCTGTCGCTACCATGACAATTTCATAAATGCGATTAATGCCTTCCACAAGGTGTTTTCAGAGTGCCCTGCCTACTCTTATGATTTACCAGAGAAGTTCTTGTGCGATGAACCAAATAGATTCTGCTGGTTGAATGAGTGCCCTGCATGCATGGATGGACAAGTTTTGCCCAAGGTATATAGCTGTGAAGAGTCTGCAGATGTGACATGGATGGTGTGGAAGGCAGATGAGGATGAGCGAATGATGAAAGTCAAGGAGAATGGTACAACTGAGGAGCTCCTAGATCACATCAAGAAAATTCTGCCCCACTTTCTGGAGCACTGCTTCTTCAAAAGAGAACAGCTAGGCAGCATCATGTAATGCCCCAAAAGTGAAGGCCATGTCTGAAGATCAAGATAATGAAGTTGCTCTCCT
Organism: Strongylocentrotus droebachiensis; assembly: GCA_035222895.1. Lineage (NCBI taxonomy): Eukaryota > Metazoa > Echinodermata > Echinoidea > Camarodonta > Strongylocentrotidae > Strongylocentrotus > Strongylocentrotus droebachiensis. The sequence goes on along the minus strand of JAVYIG010009422.1, from coordinate 13,227 downwards.
GCAGGTAGACTTTTCAGAGAACTACACGTGTGTTCACCAAGATGAAATTCAGTCAGCCCATTGGCGTCAACGGCAGGTGAGCCTTTTCACTGCAGCCATCTGGCACAAAGGTTTGATGCAGTCTCACGTTGTCGCCTCAGACAACCTAACCCACTCCAAAGAAACAATCATGGCATACATGGACACCCTGCTTGATCACTTGCCTCATGGAGTCAAACTTGTGTATGTCTGGTCTGATGGTCCGGCAACACAATTCAAGAACAGATTCATAGCAGCAGCTATTGATGCCTTACAGAAGAAGCACAACGTACATGTACAAGTTCAATGGAATTTCTTCTGTACGTCACATGGAAAAAGGCCAGTGGATGGTATTGGGGGCTCAGTGAAGCGCCATGTGTGGAAGAAGGTGTCCACACGCAAGTCAATCGTCATGGATGCAGCAAACTTTACCTGTGCATGTGCTGATATGTCTGGTGTGGCCGTCCGTGAGTTAACAGATGATGAGATACAGGAGCGAAACCAGATGCTCGACTTAAAATCTGTGTTCGACAGTGCAAGTCCAATAAATGGAATCAGCCGCATGCATTTCATGAAGCATGTAAACAATGAAGTTGTCTGCTATCTTCTCTCAACTGATAACCAGTCTTCCAATGATGAGATACCTACAAATGGTGATGCGGCCATACACGTAGGAGATTGGTATGCTGTTGACTATGATGGCATTCTATACCCTGGTGAGGTGGTAGGTGTTGGTGCCAAGGGTGATTACAGGGTATCTGTAATGAAGCCAGCTGGGCAAAACTGGAAGTGGCCGACACCCAGGGATATGATCTACTACCCTAAGAAGAACATGGTTCTAAAGATAGAAAAACCAGAAATTGCAAAATAACAGGAGCCACTACAGATTCACAGCAAAGTTTTAGGACATTTCATTTCATTTAATTTCATTGATTTTTTTTATTATGTCCATAAAGGACAATTGTTTATATTATTTACATTCATAATCTTACTTTACAATAATATTCCAAATACAAAACATAATAGACATTACTACAAAACAGTCAATTGTATTCAATCTCTTCACTGTCATTTTAAAGAACAAATTACCAAAAAAAGTTGTTTATGAATGTTACAATGCTTTACAAAAGTTGTTGTTTTTTACATTTGTATTTGAAAATTTAATGTGTGAAATACATTTTCTATACAAAAAAAGTTAATTTGAAAAGGAGGATTACTTGTTTGCACTCTTTACCATGTACATGTACATGAACTTTAATTTGTGTTTTGCAAACTTGTTAACAGTGTTCACTTTTAATTGAATAACCAAAGAGTTGAAAATTGCATACCTGTACATTGTACATCTTCTGTAAGAGTTGTTGGATACTATACTGTCCTTACTGTATATCGTTTTTGATAACATAAGGCAAATCTTAACTATCAAGTACAGTGTGATTCTGGACTTTGTTCATTATGTTATAAAAATGTGTATTTGTTCAAAGTTAAAGATTTTCAATGAAAATTACAATGTAAATCATCAGGGTTTTTTAAAGTTATGTAAGTTTCAATGACACTTGGATTTGTGGGAGTGAAGCTTGCAATTTAAATGTTAGAGGTTTATGAATAAAATTATTATTCTTGATGTCTTTATTTTACTACATACAATAGTGTGCATCTGTAAAAACACTTAAATCAAGATGCAGTGGCAACAGAATAGTTGTATCCCATCAATGTGTGTCAGGCCATTTGAATGGACATAATGTAACGCGAGTTACCGTAACACGAGTTACCAATATATATGATTCCTACACTTTACCTGTTCATTGTTTCTTAATTTTTATGTTGTAAAGTTATGAGTCATAACCTACTATCAAGTCAAGGTAGGAAAGGTTTTACAAAGATTGGCTAGTATGAGGAGACTTTGCCAAAAGATGCTCTTACAGGATTGACCATGTCCTTTTTTTGTAACGCGAGTTACCGAAATTAAACGATTCAAGAATCTCAATATATTTGTCCTTTGTTTTTCTTATTTGGTTCATTTAGTTCTTCTATGTCTACCCTACCCATGTTGAAAAAAGCAACTTGTAAATCCTAGCAATTACAAAGATATAGGCATATTATCCTGTTAATGTACCCATTATGTGTAACGCGAGTTACCATGGAATGGCCCTGAAGGTGATTTGTGATGCATTGCACATGGAAAATTTCCCAAAACACCTTTGGGGGAACATGATTTATATTACATTTTGAAAGTATTCATTGATACCTTTTAAAATAAGTATTTAATCCCTAATACAACAAAGTTATGTGGAGCTTCTCGTCACGTGCTCCACACCACCACCACCACCACAATTCTATATTGAAGATTTTTTAAGACCTGGTTCTTGACACTCCTGGCGCTCCCAATTTATAATGGCTGTACAATTTGGTGTACCATTTTGTGTGATAAAATTATATTACAAGATTGAGGTATTGATTTTGGATGAAGATATGGTGATTTATGCATGCAAAATTGTCTTGAAAAAGGAGGAAATGTATACATCTTGCTCCATTTCATTTGTACAAAACAGCATATTGGGTGTAGCAGTGTACCAGATAGTGACGGCTACCAAGAGATGGTGTGTGAGACATGCATGGACAAATGTGAATTTCTCTGGAACTATACTCTCCACAGTGTAGGTATGTAAATCAATTCAGTGCTTGTTGATCTGTATTTGCCACTCTCAACCCAGGGGGTGTTTCACAAAGATCCTAAGGCGAACTTAACTCTAAGTTGGACTTAAAAGTTATGGAGAGCCATTTATAGCCCTTAAAAAATATATTCAAAAGCAAAAATTCAAGGATTTTAGACTTTTCATAAATTGAACATCAAGAACATGAAATCTCCTTGATAATAGAAAATACCAATTATTTGAATCAACATTTTATGCCTTTTAAAATAACTTTTACAAAATATTTTCAAAGGTGCTAACGGCTCTCCATAATTCTTAAGTCCAACTTAGAGTTAAGTTCGACTTAGGTTCTTGTGAAACACCACCCGGGTGTAGTAATGCCTGGTTACCTGGTGGGAAGAAAATACTTGAATGCATGTAGCAACCTGTAATTGCAAAAGCCAGGGTAATAGTAGTACTTTGGCTCCTTGAGCATCCCTTGGATGGACATGTGCATGCTGTGAACGTAGCTGTTGTTTGAACATGACAGCAATGTATTTCAGCAGGGGACTAAATTATAGACTTAGAAAGGAAACAATCAACTATTGTGAGCTTTTTATCTCAGAAGGCTTAGCGTGCAAGCTATAAGGACAACTTTTGTTCTCAAAATCGCCTTCAGTTTTTAAAAATAGTTTGTATCTGATTTCTTAAATGTTGGATCTGTTGATTATTAGTTATTGATATCCAGGCTAATCTGTGTCAAATGCATAGATATGCATATTTTCATGTTGAGTTTGTGTTTTCAAAACAGAAACAAAAGTTGTGCAAGAGGAAACATCTTCTAACATTGATGTGACCTCTACTGATGAGAAGAAACCAAATTCAAGCAAAGCCAAAGAAAATCCTTCTGCCAATGGAAGTAAGGATGCAGCATCAACATCATGCGATAGTGTGACAAGGAACAATGAAGCACAGAGTGTGGGAAATACTGGAATAGATTCCCAGACATCAGGTCTAGCTTCTTCTGACAGTGTTTCATCAGCAGTAATGGACAGGAAAGAGACCGACACTGTCTCCAAGGAATCATCAAGCACTTCAGCCATTGCAGCGGTTGCTAAATCCGACGGTGTCTCATCTTCGACTGACTCCAGCAAGATGTCAGGTGCAGGAGATGCCAAAAGAACTGGTACCTGCCCAGAAAGCAGTGTTGCAAGCAGTTCTCATGGCAGCAACACTGTTAAAGTGGAATCATCAGCTACAACATCTGCAACTCTATCAGCAACCGTGAAGGGTGAAGCCTCAACATCTGAGGCTGCTTCATCATCTTCAAATGCTACAACATTGCCAGCTTCTGATGACAGGCAAGTGTCACTAGCTCCCGCACAAGGAAGTGCAGAGGAAGACAAGGACTTGACTGCAGCAGATTGCCGACTGAAGCAGCTCAGCAACAGAACGGTTGAAAGGAAGAAGGGTTCTGTTTTCTGGCCTATTGGGTGGAGAACCAAGCTTTGTACCTGTACAGAATGCAAGGTGAGCGAAAGAATCGATGTCTGTGGTTTTAGTATCCCTCTATGCTCTGAGTGTTACCAGGTATTTGCGTCGTAAGATTAATGATTACTTCTGCACAGTCGTAACAATGGCATTCCTAGATCCAACTTAATCACAAGATGAAATAGTCAAGGAATCAAGGCTATATGTTTATTTATGCCTTTCAGGGAATTTGCCTCTCCTGTGTGTAAATGAGATGAAGCTCAACATTTGTTGTTTGCCTCAAATCCTGTGGGCCAGTAGAGAATCCTGCATGTGTGGCTTTGACAGCAACTACAACATCTTTTAAAAGAATTTTTGTATGTGATTTCTTCTCAATGGCTAATAACTGGTGTACCAAAGTTTATTTTGGCAACCTAAACACTCACCTCAGTTACTCGGCTGGCGACTCAAGCATACAGTTTCCTTTTCAAACATGATAGTTGTGGTAGGCCAAAATACTTTCCATCAGATTTCTCTGATTTCAGTTGATGAATAGCAAGATATTAAGAAATGTCATTAACATTTTATGGCAATTGGTCACTCTGCTTCCAAGACTTAGAGGGGCAGTTGCAGAGAGGGGGGTAAAACCTCAGAAAAAGCCCAGTCCTAATAGGAAATCTGTACCGGACCGTTAATTCATGTTACCGGTACCCAGTACTTGCATTTTTTATTTCCATGTTGCAGGCAATGTATGATAGACTGAAGGTGAGTTTCTTGCAAGACCCAAACGATTCTGTGGCAGCCTATGAGGAGAGAGGGAAGGGCAAGCATAAGAGGTCACAGTACGATCAGGGAATGGAGGCTCTCTCTAATATGGACCGTGTGCAGCAAGGCGAGATGATGCATGGTGAGACCATATTCCTTTCAAGAAATGTCTGTTTCATATACCAAAACGAGCAATAACTTTCTAGGTACCTTCCTACGCTCTGTAAATTAATTGATATTATAATTTTCTGTTTAAATTTTCCATTTTGCCTAGTATAAATTTCCAATTATTTTTCAATATTGTCGAGAACCCCCCCCCCCCCTCCCCCACCCCACAAAGTTGACTAATTTTCCATCTGAGGGACTTGATAATTATAGATTGAGAGCTTACCACAAAACAGGTCACTAGGCCACTAGCACTCACACACTGACTTGGATTGAACCAAGGACCTTCCTATTAACATACCATTGCTCTACTCTGTTGTTGGTTTAACATTTATTTGGAATTTTAAATGTTGTATTACTTTTTACAGTGTCCATGTAAAATAAAATACACATTTCCAAGTCTTTAAAATTTCATATTTTGCAAACATTCTGTGGATAGATGGTTGAATAATTATGAATTTTAATAGCTTTTTAGTATTTTAATGATTATGCTAATTCACTTGTTTGTGTGTGTATACTACAGGCTACCGTGATATGAAGTCAGCTCTCAGTGATTTCCTGAGGAGCTTTGCTGAGCAAGGAAAGGTAAGAATTTCATCTGCCTCTATTCCATCTTTATCAATTAGGAAGATTTGTGGTTTTCATTACCATTCAACCACACAAATTGTATACAATTTAAAAGCAGAGACGGTCAAGGTAGGCTTTTGTATCTACAATGTATATATCTGATTCTTGTTATCCTGATTAAATGTATTTCAATAAAATAAATGAATAAAAAATAAAAAAATTAGTTCCATTTTGGGTCGATTTGTCCATTACGTGCTGGTACATGTTCTTAGAAATTCATTTTGTAACAAAGTACACGGGGAAAGGATAGCAATTATTCAATTTTTAACTAAATCACTTTCAGTAATTCATTTGAAGAAGAAAACGAAAAATCCATATCATTTTATATCTTCATCCCTACCACAAAGTCATTCAAAATAAAAATGTTAATCGGGGATTAAGAGATATTAAAAGACAGTACAGGACACTGGAGTTGTCCTCACTTAATGTGGTAAAAAATGTACGGACAGTCATCCAGAAAACCTGAATGCTGATTAAATAATGAAAACCTAGTTAAAGTCCTGGGCTTTGTCTTTAAAAAAATAGTTGTAAGACGTCCATTGATTAAAAGGCCTCCAATCAATCAAAAATTTACAACCGTACAACCTTCTTTAATCACACAGTTTTTATTGATATTTTAATACAGTCACATCTATTAATTAGATGGGGCCCTAGAGTGACAATTTAGTAAATAACAGTGAAACCTTGTATAAAGACCACTCAACGCAGACAAGAAAAGTATTTTTTTTAATAAGTGTCAATGAGAAAATATTTTTGAGGGAAACAAAATTTGTGCTCTCTATAGTCCGATGATAATTCTATACAGGTGGTCAGGTTCCCCTTTATTATTCTCATTCTTCTATTGATTTTATTTCCAGGTGGTGACAGCCGGTGATATCCAGGAGTTTTACGAGAGTCTGAACAGAAAGAGACAAAGGGTCGGGTCTGCAGGGAGTATGCAGTACATGTGTCGCTAAACCAAATAAACATGGATAAGAGACCAGTAGGCTGTCCTGGCAATGAGAAGGAATAGAATACAAGGATGTGAAGGCGTCCTGAATCTGGCAGGTTCCAAAAGACCAGTTTGAAGTTAGTACATTACACAAATAGGCTACATAAGAACACTACCATTACTCGGGGGGGGGGGGGGGGGGTAGACAAACTATCATTGCCTTGGTGATCGGGGGGGGGGGCTATACTATTTTCCCTCGCTTCAACTTAGGAAAATAATGATTACATATCACCTTTAATGAGCATGTATCCTGTATTTGTGAGAGTTCTTCTTTATTAAACTACAAAGTGGCTTATAAAAAAATAGATGGGAGTTTCTCAAGGTTCATACCTTTTCAACACTGAGCGCATCCATTGTCATAGAAACATGCGATGTCCTGATGTTAAAACTCTAAAAGAGTGGTCTTATTTGTATCTTAGTCATCCGTTTTCTATAAATTGCATTTATCATATGATATATGTATTTTGTTTGTTTAACAATTTGTTATTATTTTTGTTGGTGTTTGGTTTTTGTTTGGTTATTTGTTAATTGGTTTAATACCTTGCCATTCATATTACCGGGTATGACTTGGGATTTATTTACTTCATTTTCAAAAAATGAAGAGTAAAACGTTTTAAGATGTAGATGTTTCGTTTATAAATTCTGATCCTGTTTTGGAACAACAGAGTTGATTCTCGGGATTACTAAATGTAAAGATGAAGGTGTATGTAATTTTTTGTTGCTTGTTGTTAAGGCGAAAGCACATACACTATATACCGGTAGTCGCCTTTCTTAGCAGTCAACCTGAATATGTATCATCAGCATGGTCAAGGTTTTTTGTTTCCCTTGCACAGAATCATCACTGTAATTGTAGTTGTTTTGTATCAACCTTTTATGTATGAAATAATAAAGCATACTGGCAACTCGTTTCAATTCATGTTTCAATTGTTTTTATTTGAATATCATAAATGCTATACAAACAACAAAGCTGAAAAGAAAGACATATCTTTTGATATTCCTACATTGAATAATGCAGGACAAATAAACATGATCTGCAAACATCTGCCAGAAAAAAAAGGTGTTGATAATAGCTATTAAATACAGCTCCATTCACATTGGTGATTTGTTTTAGCAAACCTCAACATACTTTTACATTGTTCTCATAATATTCTCTTATTTCAGGACAGAGTATTAAACCATTTTCATTTAAACTGAAACGTTTGAAATTTAAATCGAGGCCATGTGCATGATGCCCAAGGCATGTTACTCACAGAACAAGAAAGAACAAAAAGAATCGACTCAGAATGTCCATACTATATGTCCAAACAATCAGATTGCTAATATTTGCTTTTAATATTTCTCACCTTGTGAATAGGGCTATGATATTTGTATTTGTCATTTTTGGTCTTGATATTTCTTTTTTATTTCATTTCCAATAGCTCACAAAAGTGTGAACAGTTTTTTCAAAGTCTACTGGCTTTTTAAAGTTTGAACAGCTGCTTATACAATTGTACTTAATTATGTACATACATGTATTTGCAAAAAGGTGTATACGTACTCACTTCTGTGAGATTGTGTAGTTCAGTTGTACATTATCAACAACCCTTGTGTTTCAAAAATTATCACAAACGAATACATTGCACCTTCAAAATGATGGAAAAGTTTAACTCTCTTTTCAGACCACTGGAAGGAGATAGTGTGTGAAAAGGAAAGCAAACATTGTAAAAATGTTGAAAAAAAAAAAAAAAAAACTCAGTTTATCCTGAACAATGACATATAAACATGAAGGAAATGTTCACTCTGCAATGGTATAAATATTACAATACTGACCGAAAATCTTATGCAAATAATTTCAAAACATACATATAATGGAAAATGATTTCATGCAAATGTAAACATATACAATTTTTGGAAATAGAAATGAATTGAGCTGGATTGTCAAATCAACAAGAGGAATGTAATATTTGAATGGAATTAAAGAAAACCACTGTTTCCATGGTAACAACAGACTTTTCCAAAATGATACCAGGTACCCCTATTTTTAAATGGCTACAAATGAAAGACCACAATCTCGATAGAGCTAGCTGCATGCATAGACAATGTCAAAAGCTTACAACTACAAGTGTAAGAATAAATCTCCATCATTGACAAATTAGAATGTAAAAGCACATTAAAGTATCTGATGAAAACAAAATAAAAGCAACTTATTGACTAAAGTGAACTGTATTTTACTGATAAAAAACAAAATGGTGACTGGCATAAACTATTTCATAAAATTGGCAAATTCATATACAGTACAATGTTGGCCAACCATGTAGGCAACTAGGCATGTACCCCAATATATCATAAATGGGGTGAGAAGAGCCACAGAGAATTGGAAGATACAACAAATGTACAACAAATGTACAACAATTCCATATACCAAAGGCTTCTAAGTTATTCAACTGTTTACAGTGCAAGACTACTCTATGACTGTTAAAAGGGTTGTTATGTACCTAACCAATTCCGGAAATCGCGCACAGCTATTGTCTTGCACAAAGCAATCCTTCCATCAGCAATTGGAGCCTATTGCTTTGTACAAAAGTGCATGTGCAGCAAACTAGCTACTGTGCAGATAGGCAAAGACAGCAAGCTCAGTGGTAATCATGAAGAAAATAAATGAAAAAGGATCTACATGCACATCATTCACAGGGAAATATATCCACCCTTGTGGATTTTAGGATATATCCTTTTCACTTTGTATCTCAATATTTTTCAACCTTACTGAACAACAGTTTTCTTGCAACACAAACAACAGCTTGTCAGAAGTATCTGTATGTATGACATAGCATTACATATAAGCAGCCTCCATTCTGTTTAACAGATTAAAGCAAAACTTCATATGAGGACATATTGTCTATTCAGATTAAACATTTCTTATTATAAATCGAGGTAGCATTGCTTTACACGATTGTATTCCAATTTTTTTTCAAATGGAAAAAGCAAGCCTAATTGCACAAGATACAAATCTTAAGAATGTGTATAGAGGCATAAAAGAACAGCATGATTTGGCATATTATTATATGATGGCACATTCAACAAAAATTAGGAATGTAAACTACTACATTAGGAATGCTTAAAATGATAAATTTTACAAGATTACAGATCAGAGGATTCTTAAGCCTCACAAACACAAAAATCAAATAAAATCATCTATAATTTCTTCATAAACACCTTTAAAGATTGTACTATCTTCCCATTTCCCTGATTTGTATCATTCAATATACTTCAAATGATTTTCTTAACCTAACAGTAATCATTACAAATTCTTACTTACACTTGATCAATGCACATATACATATATTTTTTTGATATAGCTGTGTTTGATTTCTATTCCTCTATAGACCCACTAGCAGGAGCTATTGCTGAGTGACCATTTATTGCACCATTGACTTTCTTCAACCCACCGTTAACTGGAAGTATTTCACTTTCATCCTGGGCATGGCCATTACCATTGGATACCACACTGTCATTCATATTAGCATTCTCGTTGGGTGTGGTCTTTATAGTGGTGTCCAAGTTCGGGACCAGTCCTTTAGCTGGAGCTGGGGTACCTCCGTTAATCTTTGTCCCAGTGCTGCTGGTATCCTGCCCGTTTATACCAGTCTCCTCATGTCCGTTTATACCATTCTCTAGGACTGCATCACCATTAATCTTGGTGTCATCTCCATTTACCTTAACTGATGCTGCCGATTTATTTTCTCCGTTCTCAACCTCTTTGGTCTCGCCTACCACTCCATCCTCCTGTTCTCCTTGAACCCCGTTTACACCTTCAACGACTCCACCCTGTATACCGGTCTCTTCATCTCCGTCCTCACCATTGGTCCGTTTACTGCTCCAACCTCCTCTCTGTCCTCCCACTTCTCCACCACCACGCCTTCATCCTCTTCTCGCTTCACCTCAAAGGCGGTAGCGTCCTCTGGCAAGGCCTCGATTCTCTCTCTCCAGAAGGCGCAGTATTCCAGCACATTCTCCAGAGTGCGTTTCTCAATCAGGAGGAGCTGTAGGGCAGCACGCTCTTGAGCACCGAGGCTTCCAACCTTCAACTTCTCCTCGTCTTCCTGTAATTAAAGATTAAAAAATTGGAAGAAAAGAAATGAAAAGTATTGTCCCGTGTCCTTGTTTGAATTCAGTTTCATCGGCTCAGAGGTAGAGCAGTGGTCTTGTAACCGGGTAGTCCCGGGTTTGAAATCAAGTTGATGCCCTAGTTTCCTTTGGTAAGGCATCAATCCTCCTTACCAAGACTTCAGAGAGGACTCAAAGCTGTCGGTCCCCTGTTTAATTACAAGCATACACATTCTTTCTAAGCAGTCGGGTAAGAAAGAAAAAAAAAATTACCCTGTCCATTTCTCCTTTCCTTGTCACTCATTACCAATTTAAAGAGACCTACAGCAGTTTCTATTTAAATGAAGACATCCAATTAATAAGTGGTGATATGATTTATGAGTTTGAAAATGCAAGGTTTGTTGTTGCGCAACTGCACCATACCCTCTGAATTCCTTTTTTACTATTATACTTATCTTACCTGAATGGATGTCTTGTACTGACGTTGGAGTAGCGTGACCCTTGTGGCCAGGTAAACACAGGTACGTAGTTCATTCAGCTTACTGATTATCTGGCTTCTGTCTACCAGACTGAAGAGAGCCTGGGCCCGGTTGTCTCCTAGTAGACGATCTCTCAGCTCCACTGCAAAGAAGAAAAGGGATAATGGGAATGAAACTAGAATAAGTTGAGCTTAATATCTGGTTTCTGTCTACCAAACTGAAGAGAGCCTGAGCCCGGTTGTCTCCTAGTAGATGATCTCTTAGCTCCACTGCAAAGAAGAAAAGTGATAATGGGAATGAAAGTAACTAGACTATAAAGTAGAGCTTATTATCTGGTTTATGTCTACCAAATTGAAGAGAGCCTGAGCCTGGTTGTCTCCTCGTAGACGATCTCTCAGCTACACTGCAAAGAAGAAAATGGATAATGGAAATGAAACTAGACTAAGTTGAACTTAGCATCTGGTTTCTGTCTACCAAATGGAAGAGAGCCTGAGCCCGATTATCTTACGGTAGAAAATCTCTCGGCTCCACTTGCAAAGGAGATAAAGGCAACAGTTATTGCCCATTTATAATGTTGCATTTCTTACACTTTGATTCACAGATATTAAGATACAAGTTCTCAAAGACCACATGCTTGTGATAGGCCTTCAGCCTTTGTTTGTCTCTAAACATTTTGATTTGTTTTTGTTATTTTCTATATGTTTAAATATTGTACTATACCTTCAATCATTGTTGAATTTCTCTATACCCTTACTGCATTGCTTTGTTTATATTATCATTTTTTATCAGTTTGTGGAAAGAATAAAATTGAATTAAAAAAAAAATACTACTGGGAAACCCAAAATGAAGCCATTAGGCCTTATATAAAAACTTGTTGTATTGCCCTTTGCGACCGACCCACAAATTTGAAAATCTACGGTCGGCATTTAAAAAAAAAAGATTTTATTTTATTAATGAATAAAAAAATATGTATTTTGTTTGTTTAAATGGGATACGAATGCATAAAATCAAATTATTCAAAAAAGAGGGCAACCCAAAAAAAAAGTTTTAAAAAAAAAAAAACTTTCCGACCGACCCATGTTTTGGCACCCAAAGGGCAATACAACAAGTTTTTATTTTAGGCCTTATAGAGCACAAGTCTTGCTATGTTAAGTAAAGCAAATTTGACATTCATATCTGAATCCTCGGAGCACTTACAGTCACGCATGCAGAATATCCTCAAGAAGGTCAACAGCTCCAGAGTAACTGGTTCCTTTCCAGCAGAGATGTGGTAGTTCTGGGAAGGCCTAAAAAATAAGAAGAGAAAAAAGCAATGATAAGTTTGAGTACAATATTGACATGGCTCTGCATATTCCACATTAGAATAATGGTTTGAAAGGCTTAAAAAACGAGATGGTTCATAGACGGACAAATTAAACATGTCTTTCAGCATATTGGCCATTAGGACCAAGAATATGAACTTGACCAATCAGCATATAAATCATCATTAAAATACTATCAACTGCAATGATTGTGCATGAAGTCGGAATCGGTTTAATCAATCACTTACACTCCAAGCTTCATGACAGAACAGAGCTGTGCCTTCATGGCATAGAGTCTGTCACTGCTGCTTAGTCCCCAGCTGTATGGCCATGCCGTCATAGACGTTGCCTGGGTAGACAAACCCGCTGTAGAGTAGCAGGTCGGCACTGGAACGACGGCCATAGCAGATAAAGATCTGCTCCCCGACGTTGAAGTCCCTCAGAGCCATGTTGACGCAGGAATCTTTTTCTTCTATGAAGTCCGTCTTCATCTGAAAAATGAATGCGATGCCATGGTCTTGATTTCAAAGGTAGTTAACAGTCACATCTTTATATGATGGGCTTGATAGTTAGTTTATAATGTACATGTGTGTAAGTTGAATCTTTAGCATACCGGTAGTGATGTCAGGTTAAACCCCGGTTCTAAATAATCACATCGACCTGATACACGTCTGTAGACACGAACTATAATAGATGTA